>APFE031661163.1:27118-41053 GCA_000404065.3 Pinus taeda
AACCAAAAATCTTTAAATCAACCCCCCTTATCAATTTACTAGCCTAAAATATTTATTCCTAATTGGTCAGCTTATCAAATTGAAAGATCTACCGAATCTGACCCGAGAGAGCCTTCTCATACCTCGTAGGGCTAGCTACGAGGTGAAATGGTTTGATGTAGCCTTGAGAGTTTGTCTATCTCAGCCTAGGTGAATTCCAAGCGCTAACAGGTCCCTTTGCTTCTCTCTTATCTATCATACATAGAGGAAATTTCAAATTGCTTTGATTGTTTGTTTCTAGGAAAGCTACCAATCCTAGTGGGACTAGCAGATAAAAAAGACACTAGTTTTCCCATAAACAAAATGGCAACTCCACTAGGGATCGAATAGATGTTTTGTTTGTTTTGTTGCTTGTTTTATAAACTATAAACAGAGCCTAAAGTTAGCTAGATAGCCATCGAACTGCTCTTGCTTTGCAATTGCAAAGTAGATGAATGCTGCTTCAGTCAATCTCTGATTTAGTTTATGATTTGAACATCTGAATTACAACATTCTAGATGCCCTTTTGGTAGCTCAGTAACCTCCCAATATTATACCCGTGTACTTTGCTCTTTACTATCCATAATAGCTCAGCTTAACTCACTGAAATCAACTACAATTTGACCCAAAACCCATCTCAGTTGTGCTCCCTGGCCCATCGCACTGTCTATAACTGGAAGCTAGTATGCATCGCACTTCCTAAGTGTAGCAAGTGTGATGCATCCCTGTTTATGTGAAGAAAAAGTGCGATGACTGAGTAATCCTATTTCTCCTCCTGAAATTTGGGGTTTCTGTCTTTGTTTTAAGCTCTGTTTAGTTATTTTTGCTGCTTATGAACAATATCTCCTTGCTGAAGCCTACTTGCTTTACATAGTTCAGCCTCCATTGATTAGAATTAATAAATGTTTTTGTGTATTTTTCCATCATTTACAATCCTTTGTCAAAAAGTTGCTTGAATCGATCTGTCGTTTTGGTACAAAAGTGTCGTAACTATTGTTTTGTGTCAAAAAAGAGAAGTGTCGTTGAATCTTCCTTCTTTGGATAGTCGATTGAAATTTTTACCATATATTTGATTTGATTTGTTGATATTTGAAGTGTCAAAAGCATCTTCTATTCGAAATTGAAAAGTGTCATTTAAGTCTTCCTTTCATTTTGAAAAAGAAATTGTCGAAATGTCGCTTTGAAGAAAATATTTCAGATCTATACTTAGTTTTCCTTTTTGGAATTTTTCACATTAAGGGGAATGAAAAAAAATACCTGCATTTGAATTTGCATTTAGACTATGTGTGAAAGATAATTTAGGAAAAGTGCATTTAGTGTGTGCTCTTTGCTCTTTGTTTAAAAGGATCATAATCTTCTTTCCTTAGTAGCTAGGATTTTCATTGCTAAAAATAAAGAACAATTGTTTATCATTTTAGATTTCATATTTAGGAATTTTACATCTACACCATACGGTGAACCTTGAAAGGAAAACTTCTAAACAAGATCAACTCTAAAACAAATTTCAGTGAACTTAAAAACACTTTGGAACCTAACAAAACACATTTAGAGGTCTAGGCTAGAGACGCGTTGCGACGTTGTAAAATCTGGTAACTATCATTTTCATCGAAGGTTGGGTGATTCCTCCTCTTTGATATGACAAGTGCTAGCATGAACATGTGCTCCCCGTACCATCGAGTATATATTGGGAGACCATAATAGGCTTATATCCTCTATCCATAGGAAGTCGCGTCTTCCACCTTATCGATCGCAATGTATTGAACACAACATTAAGGAAGATTGACTATCGTACATAAGTGCTTGGTAATTTCTCTTTAATTTACCACCAAGGTGTATATTGTAGTTTTGCGATTGGTTTGGTAATCCCTCTGTCTGGATTTCCAAAGTAATCACTTTCATTCCTTTTCGACTCCTTAAAAGAAAAGGTCCATCTGAGCACTTGTCACTTCAGGCTCATTAAATATCGAAGGGGACTAAAGTCATCTTTAGCTTTTTCTTGACTCTTAAAAATTGAAAGATCAAAGTTGTGTCAAAGCGTTATTAAAATTTATTAATTCGGAATAACATCCATGTCCCTTTGTTGATCTTAGGTTGAGATAATGGAGTCCACCAATCAAGGGATCCATCTTAAGGGGAATCCTTTTCCATTTTCTTCTTGGGGAAATATTAGTGCTCCGTATATGGCGACATTGTCCCTTCCAGGAATCATAATTGGTTCGTTGGTATGGCTATTCTCAACCTCTGTCATTCAAAATGCCATAATTCCTCAGCAATCAAATCAACAACCATCTGATACTGAAGTTGACCCTTCACCTTCTACTTCATTTGTTTCTCCCTCCATTTCTTCCTCTTCGCTTGGTGAAAATAGTGATACTAGTAACCAAGTAGCTGAGAAGAATAAGAAAGGGAAGGAGAAGAAGAAGAATAAGAAGTCAGTTAAGCAAGGGGGAAACCATGAATGATTTGGTGAAAATATGAACACTAAATCTGCTAGATTTCCTTGTGTAGTTTGCAGAGGAAACCATTTTCATTGAGATTGTCCTTCCCTTCTATGGATCTTGAGAGAATGATCTCCCCATTTGCATCATCTGGTGTCATCAACCTCTGGCGATCATGTTGACAGCACACCATCAACTAGTGGCAATGAAGTTCCTAGATAGAAAGGAAAGGTCAAAATTCCATGTGGATTATGTGAAGGGGACCATCACCTTCCTCGTTTTCCTTTTCTGGATGAGGCCAAAAGAGTCTTGTGTAACCGTCCTGCTTCACCACGACGACTTCCATCTGGATACAAAAAACTCTCCCCAAGTCCTTTACTAGTTCAAAATCCAACTAACATAACTCAATCGTCAGTGCAAACACCTATCGTTGAGAATGAATATTCTAAGTCCATATTAGAAAAAATTCAATAGGTCAAGATGGTAATCGACCCAGTTTCACCTCCAAAAGGTCTGTTAGAGCCTAGATTTACCTCAGGCTGAAAAGGTAAGCTTTTAGGTCCACATCAAACCACGCTCAGCCTCGTAGCTAGCCCTACGAGGATAGGAGAGGGCTCTCTCCAGGTGAATCTCAGCAAAGGATAATCGATGGGGCTTGAGATGACTGATTTAACAACTAATCTTAGGCTAGGTATGAAGTGCAAGGATTTAATTTGAGTTTTTTGGGGGTTTTGTGTTGGAAAAAGGGAAGGGAAAATTTGGGTCCAGGGATGAGGCACAGTTTTTGCAAAGTTCTGATTGGGGAAAGGAAGGCAATTTTTTTGATGCTTTAGAATGAATAAATTGATGGATCAGACCAGTGAGGAGCCAAGGAGGGCAAGAGAGTCTCGAGATTCCTCCTCAAACAAATGAAAACATTGAAAATTAAACAAATTTCAAAGCAGAGCACAACAGTCCAGTGAATTCTACTTTAATCACTCATTTGTTTAATTTTAGAAGCAAAGAGAAGGGAAAATGATACACATAACCATAAATGAACTTACAAGTACATAGAGAAAAACACCATCAAAACACAGAGCCACATGGATCCCAACAAGTGTTGCAAAACCCTGGTCTTTCCTTAGCCAAAAATGCAGAGATAGAATGTACAATGAAGTGCCAAGCAATCCCAAGTGTCCAACCATGAAAATGACTTAGAAATTACATAATATAGACAAGACAAACCCATTCCCTTGCATCTAGGGGTCAAGATCATCATTCTAGGAGTTGTTTGAACCAATTCTAAACAAGGAACTGAAATCTAGGCAATCAAACAACTTGCCTCTATATGCTAGGAAACTGATTCATTCATTTAATTTTCACTTTTTAGTGAATGAATCCTCTAGAACAAGTAAAAATGTGCCAATATTACATCATGGTCATCAAATTACATCATGGTAGATCAATAGTTACATAAAAAAGTAAAACTAGTGAAAATTGGGCGAATTTCTGAGCTGAAGAGTGAAAATGAGGCTAAATTTCTCTATGCACCGTGCCCAAATTCTCTATGCGTCGCGCCACTTTGGAGCTGATTTTGAGGCACTTAATAAATTTCAAATTGAGTTCATGATAGCTTGTTGGAAATCCCTACCTGTAGACTTTCCAACCCAAGTGGAATTTTTGGATTTGGATGTCATTTGCACCTCCAAAACTTCAATCTTCCAAGACTGCTTCCTGTGTGTCAAAATAGGGGCAGTGAGGTCATTTGTTTAGTGTTTTTGACCTCTTTGAGGGCCCAAAACTTGCCCAAATTTCTTGGCCATGAACAAGAAACCGTAATTGTTTATTCCAAATCTAGAAATGCAAAGTTTTTGTAATTTGGATCGCCCTAGCAAAATCGCGCGCCACGTGGCACGACACATAGGGAGGAAACCCCTGTTTTTTAGTGCAAAAATTTTCAAAATGAAAAAATTGCTCCAAATTTCTTGAAATTTGGGCTAGACCTTCTCTATCAAGAGCTATGATGGGCCAAGGATTCCCCAGCCAATATCTAGAGTCGATCATGCTCTTTTTGCCTCTTTTGCCTTTTGGATGCCTTCCTAAGTTTTGCCTTTAAATTCCTTATTCGCGCGCCTTGTAAACCTTGTTCCATGCCATGTAGTGAAAAGCCATGTGTCTCAGCAATTTCTTTGTCCCTATTGGCCTTTTCTAGTAGTCTCTCTAAGTGGATGTTGATCCTCTCAAGCCAAATCTCTTGATCAGCCTCTATCGCCTACTGAATGGGTGTCATCTCATTTTGGCTTCTTTGGGCAACCTGCCAGTCTTCATGGATGTTTTGCCACTTCTATGAGGCCTCTTGGGTGCATGTACCCCTGTTGGTGATTCACTGTGGGTCTCCTCCTTATACTCATATGAAGAATCAGTTTCCATCATTGCTAGTGAATGAACTATTTTGGAGTTGTAGATGCTGATGTGTTGAAGTGTCTTAAACTATCTTTGATGATGTGTTTGACTTTGCCACCAAGGGAAAACAATGATCTAGGGGACTGTAGGAGGGGGAAAAAATGAGGGATTTGAGAGATTGTTTGAGATATGGTATAGTTAGGGATATAGGGAATTAGGAAATGATTTAGGTGTTTTTGTATATGGACTAGGGTTTGGGTTTGGGACTTTGTAAAATAGGAATTGGAGGTATGGGATTAATGAATTTAGGGGGTATGATTTTGGGGAATATGGAAAACAAGGTGCATATGGAATTAGGAAGTGATGAGGTGAGGGGATATTTGGAGGCAAACAATCAATATAAAACCCTAACAGCAATATCCTTTTCAAATTTTGAAGAGATAGGGTTTGCTTTCCTTTGAATACTCACCATGCAACAAGCACCATCAAACCACCATCAAATTTGGATGAAGAGAAATGGACAAGGATCAATCTAGTTGTATCAATGATAATCCACGTGTTTTGGGAATTTTAGAGCAAGATTTGGCAGTTTTTTTTGCTTGCTGGCTGTATGCACCGCGCCAGTGTAAATTTACACTGGAAATTAGAGCCCAATTCACTGCGCCCCCTGCCCAGTGCATAACACTTTTACCAGAAGACTTTTGGAGGCCTTCCTGGTGTCCAAATTGGGCAAAGGATAGCTTGTTAGAAAGATATTTGAGTCTAATTTCCAAATCAATTGGAATTTTTCAATTTGGAGTTGATTTTTCCTATCAAAATTCAAATCCCCCAAGACTGGTCAAAATGTGCCAAATGAGGATGCCTCAAGGCAGAGTGCTGTTATAGTCAACTTTTGAAGGTGTTCCTCAACTCCATATTGAGTTCAGGATAGCTCATTGGAAATCACTTTGTGTCTAGTTATCATTTGACTTGTCAAGAAAGTCATTTGGGCAACCAAGCTAGGAGAAAACGTGATTTTCCCAAGGTCACTTCAGAGGTGCATCAATTTTCCTGAGGCAATTGTATTTTTGAAATTTCTCTAAAACCATGACACTTGTGTAAAAAGTGAAGGAATTTTTTATTCCTTTACCAGTTGTGGACAAAAACCTCTCTCCATTTTTCCAAATTCATCTTTCCTTGCTCAGAAACATCATTGGAGTAAAACTTATCCCGATGTGTGAAACAAGGAACTTGTCGAAATGAAGAAAAATGAAGGGGATAGGGGGCTTCTAAATTATTGAGGAAATTTTGAGAAGTAGGGAGGGATGCTTGGAAGTAGGGGAAAGTGTAATTTCAGAAATTTAGTGAGGGGAAGGGGTCCAAAAGGGTAAAACATAGGCTTAGCATAGAAAATTGCCAAGTTGTAGCAAGAAACGAGGGTTTGTGTGAAAATGAGGACTTTGGGGGATCTCAGTGATGGGAAGTGTTTAATAAGGTACATTAAGAATAGGGGAAGGTGTATGAACATAAGGATACAAGTTTTGCTGATGATTTTACCACCCAAGAGAAATTAGCTTCAAAACCCTAGGAGAGGGAAATGAACCTTACCTAGGCACAACCGAAGCATGAACAAGGTGTAAAATGACCCAGTGGAACTTGTCATGATGATGAAAACCCTCTAAATGATGGTACACTCAGCTGAACGGTGACATGGACCGACATTTGGACAACTTTGACATGAGTAAAAGCAAACCCTAGACCTGATGCCTAATGACCAAATTTTGCTTGAAGACTCACTGAATTGACAAAATTTGACCTTGACACCTTAAAATCACTTTGTAAGAGCATGCTTGATCACTGGAGGAAGGCTGCAAAGACTGACACTAATAAGGTCCACCTTCAGATGATACAATTTCCAAAGAGAATGAGAACGATACCATTCAAATTCTTTTTGTTAATTCATAGTTTGGTGAACTTGGGGGCAATTTGCCTGTTCCTTTACAATCAGAGGAAAATCCCCCAGTTCCCCTACTTAAGGGGTTCATTCAACCATTTATTTGGTACCCCCTCCAAGCAGTCTAGTCACTTCCTTTGATTGGAATCGACTAGCAAGATCCTGCCTTCCTTCTAATGTACCATTCCAGATCATAGTACAAGTTTACAAAATGATTGTTTCTGGCACTATCATAGATGATGGGGCTTCAGTGAGTATCCTTTCCTCAACTACTTGGAAAACACTTGTTTCGCCATCGCTTATGCCTGTTAGACAAAATTTCTCAGGATTTAACAAAGGAACCATTTAACCATTAGGGATCCTTCCTAAGTTGCCGATAACTTTGAGAAGAAAAATCATTCACTTGATTGTGATGGTAGTCCAAGGACCGTTATATTACAATCTACTCCTCAGACGTGACTATGTTTATGACATGGAAGCTATTGTTTCAACACTCTTTCAATTGATTTGTTTCCTGCATGAAGGCAAAATTGTCACTATTGACCAGCTTTTATTTCCTGATTCAAACATAGCTTCAAGTCAAACATCATCCCTAAATTGTCCTTTTGCGTCGAGAATGTCTCTTCAACCTTCATTCCATCCACCTAATTACTGCGAGTAGTCTGGTGAATGTAACAAAGCTTAAGGGGCATGCACCCTTGTCTATTTTGAGACGAACCCAACTGGAAAGATAAGGTTTCCCTATAGGTTATGTGATTAGAAGTGTTATCTCATACCATTCACCTTTGTCTATTTGATGGACAAAGCCAAGGGAGTGTTTCGTTGGCTCTACTGACAAAAACAATCCTACTTAACTGCAGTGAGTTCCATATGGTTACCTGGAGACTCTCATTTTCTCGATGCCTGGGGGCATGCAAAACTTTTTTATGAAAACTAAAAACAACCAATTTTTAGCTTTTTAGTTTTTTAGTTTTTTTCAACTTCTTAGGTTAGGTGATTGGTCTGATCCACCATTCACCTTTGTCTGCACTGCAGACGAAGCAAAGGAAGTGTTTGAACTGTTCCGTGGATGAAACCATCCTACCTAACCTTAGTAGTTCTTTAGCTTCATATTTTTTCTAGCTTTTTAGTTTGTTCATTCATAGCTTACATAAAAAGGAGAATGAGCAATGTTTCCGCAAGGTTCAAGCTCATTAAAAAATAAACCTTCCAATGAGCAATGTTTCTGCAAGGTTCAAGCTCATTAAAAAAATAAACCCATCAATGAGCAATGTTATCACAGGGTTCAAGCTCGTTAAAAAATAAACCTACCATTGAGCCTATGTTCCCCCAGATTTCAAGCTCATTAAAAAATGAACCCACCTATGGTAAATAACCTTTGTGATTGCCATAATATCATCCTTTTAAACCTTGATCATGTTTCTACCATCACCTCCATTCTTTTGGCCGATCATACGCTTCAACTTGATTATTTACCTTTTTGAGGAATAGCTATGATGAGTGGTCCTGTTAGCCACCCTCTTCACATCACCATGTTTTGAGAAGTTCCAAGATTACCCGAAACCAGTAACTACCCTAAACGCCACTCGTTCCTAAAAAACAAGTCTCCTTTAAACTCTTTTCAGACTCGCTAAATATGAAAAGATTGTCAAGCTATTGGAATTTCTAGATCGCTAAAGTGATTTGAAGTGCCATCCCTCCTATATATTTTAAAATTTTTGGACCTAAGGGATTATCTCATGAAAAAGTTCGAGTGCTTGCCTTTTCGGCTCGCTAGAGTTGTCGAAAACTCATCCCTTTTGTATTATTTTATCCTTTTTCGAACTTAAGGGATTATGCTACAAAAAAGAATTGTTGGAGTTTCCTTTTTGTCCCTTTTCAAACTATCTAAACATGAAAAGGACCTAGTTATCCTTGTCGTCAAACTCATTAAAATAGTAGCAACAAACTTGTCCACCTAGAAAAGAACGAGTTTCACTGTTGCTAGGCTTGCTAAAACATAGCGACAGGTTTGCCCGAAGGAAAAATTATAGAACAAGCATAGTTATCCTCCCAAAGCTTGACAAAAATAAAGAGGTATTGGTCAGCAATGAATGGGGAAAAAGGGAAGAAAACTTAAAGAATTTTATTGGTAGAAGGTCGCTCTTGAACATGACACTTTCACTCTGTCACCATGATTGAGTTGGATTGGGTTATTCCGTTCATCGGTCATATCACCATTGGTCCTCCATACCATCCATCTTTTGGGGTTAATGCTACCAATCCATCTCAGTGTCACTGCTATGTTCAAGAGAAGTCATTTAGAGAATTCACCATCCAGTTAATGCCTCATCCACTACAATATCTTCACCCTCCATTTTTCAGGACCGCCATTGCTAAACCTTGTATCATCTGATTTGCGTGGTGTTAAACAACGGATCATATATTCAAACCGCGTGAATTTTGTTGTAGTACCTTGAGGATCATTATCATTATCGATGATTCCTCTCGCATCTTTTAACAACTTACATTATGGGCTGGTAATCAGGCGATGTCTTTCCATGTTCGACTTCAGGACATATTTTCACATGGATCGACTTATACATTGGGCGAAGATTGAACTAGTTTGAAGACCTCGGATCTACTTTTATCCATTCGGGCTATCATATATTCAGGAATATAAAGACATCAAATGTACACAAAAGCTGCATAGATGATCATCCTAGCTAGGGATGATGACTCTACACATAAAGAATCACCAGTCTGCAACTGCAGACGGTTATCTGTTCTATGTACATGAAAATGAATTTATAGAGCTGAGCATGGGAATGCCCACCTTAGCTAAATCATGAAAATAATATGATGATGATGTATTTTATTGTACTTATACAGGTCACCTTCCAGTTTGAATACCTCGGATCCTCATGATAAAGCATTTCACCTGACATCAAAAGATTTATGACTTCATGCTTTAGGGGACAACTGTTATATACATATTTGGGCACTGCAACCCCAATCTTATATGTCTATAAAAAAAGGGCTCATTAACCCCTAAAAGTGTTGTTTCATACCCTAAAGGATCATGGTCAACTGATTACATCATTCCCCAAAAATTCCACCTGAAAAACCACTCAAAACTGGCCAAAACTAGACCATACTGACTGCTCCATTGTCAGGATGCGATGCATACTAACTCCTACACTAGCCAAGTGCGATTCATACTGAAGAGGCCTTCTGTGGGGTGTGATGAGTGAGAATGGACAAATGTCCAAGACAGTTTTCTAAGTGGATGCTCATGGAATCTTCTAGAAACTTCTCCTGTGACACTTTCCTCTCTGAATTCTCCTAGGGATGAGTAAGAGATCCAAGGAATCTCCAAATGGAACCAAGAACAACAAGTGGAATGAAACCAATCAAAAATCTAGAGATGATTCACACCCTTGCAGACATTTATAAATGGATCCCTCATCTAAGAGATCTGGAGGCTATAATTTTGTAATTTTTAAGGAAGTGCTGATAGTTTGTCTTTGAGAAGGAGCATTGTATTGTTGGGTGATCTTGCTTTTCATGAGGTGAAGAGGACTTTGATGCTGGGAGGATGATGCTGGATCAGAAAGCTGGGTTGTAATTCTCCCTTCTATTTTAATAAAGTTCTTTGAGTTTTCCTCCATACAATCGTGTACTTGTGAATCTTGTTATTTGTGAATACCATTGTATGTTCAATGTATTTCTGATTCTGCATTGTTTATGATATAATAGATTGAGATTCTTTGATGGTGTTTTGTTACTTTGTTTCTACAAGTATTCTCTAAGAAGGACAAGTAGGAGAGGAGTTGCAAGCTTTATCAAAGGGGAGAGAAATCAAGAAAGGAGTCAAGCGGAAGATCCAGGTTGGTCCCTTTGCTTCTCTCTTATCTATCATACATAGAGGAAATCGCAAATTTCTTTGATTGTTTGTTTCTAGGATAGCTGTCAATCCTAGTGGGACTAGTAGATAAAAAATACACTAGCTTTCCCAGAAACAACAAGGCCCACCCTGAGTCACAACTTAGCATTTTTTATACTGGCTCGTGTGCCCAGGCACACTCCCACACTGAATGTCACACCCCTACACTAGTCGTACTCTTCCAACCACACGATAGAGGGTGCGGCACCACCACCCACTTTCTTTTTAACAATACTTGTAAGTGTGGACTACGCCTACTTTTTATACTTAGTTTCTTTTTCAACTTTCCTAAGTATAACATTCACATATACAGTGGAAACATTCAATTAATCATCTTCATCTTTATTACCATTTACACATATGCACAACGGATATTTTAATGGGAGGGGCAACTCCCTGAAATATGAGTCTTTCCGATAATAGCAATATTTTACCAAGTATACAATTTTACAGTCTTTGTTGGAAACCCCAAGTTTCCTTGGTACAATTTTTGTCACAACTATGCAACCTAGCCTGCACAATTTAGACTACATGAACCATCATTCAAAGTGCCCACCACTTCTACCATTTGTCACAACTTGTTCACCATCGCACTATTCAGCACGTCGTTCACCTGCATCTTGTTTAGCTGATAACCCTCAACATGTTCAAGCGGATGCCCTCGCACACCCTCACCCATTCACTCATTCAGGTTGATGCCCTTACACACCATCATCTGTTCTGTCGTTCAAACCAACCTCACATGTTCAATCGTTCGGGCGAATGCCCTCGCACGCCCTCGCTCATTCAATCCTTCTGGCAGATGCCCTCACACTCCCTCACCCGTTTAGTTGTTTGAGTGGATGTCGTTGCATTCCCTCACCCATTTAGATGTTTAGACAAACACCCTCACATGCCCTCACCCATTCGCCTTCACATGAATTCAGCCGAACACCTTCACACAACTTGTGGCTCTATTTTCTACACTTGCTGTAGCTCCATGCTACAGCCCAAGAGTTTGCCTGCACTTCACCCAATTTCAGACTCTCCAAGTAGCTCTCTCTCCTAGCTTGCATAAACACTTGGAAACTTCGCTTGGATGAATTATCTTCTTAAAATACCCCTCGTGTTCTTATATGATGGCCACCCAAGGTGGGGGCTTTGCCCATGGCTAAGCCGACCCACACTTAAGCGTTTTCACTGTCGGCTATGGTGGGGGCGCCCATACCCAGGACCACCCCACCATATAAACTCACCGCCACTTCACATCATAAAACTTAGTTGATTTCACATTTCTTATAACTTGTAGCACCATTCCAAGTGCTCCCAACTCACCGGTTGGCCCAGCTCGTCGCCTGCTCACTCGTCACGCGCCCACTGCCAAATGAACCACAAATCATGGGCATTATACTGAATGAATCAAACGAACGAGCTTACACAGGCACCCTCAAACAACTTTCCCAAATGATTTTACATGGGTGCCCTCAAATGACCCGCTCGAACAATTTTATATGGAAAATGACCCTCCCGAAAGAGTTTACACAAGTGCCCACAAAGGACCTGCCGAAACGATTTTACATGGAAAATGACCTAGCCAAATGATTTTACATGGAAAATGATCCACTCGAATGATTTTACATGGGTGCCCTCAAATGACCTGCCCGAACAAGTTTACACGGGTGCTCGCAAACAACCTGCCCGAACGAGTTTGCACAGCAAATGACCCACCCGAATGAGTTTACAAGGGCACACTCAAATGACCCGCCTGAACGAGTTTACACAGAAAATGACCCACCCAAATGAGTTGACATGGGTGCCCTCAAATGACCCACTCGAACACATTTATGCGGGCACCATCAAACAACCCCCCAAACGAGTTTACATGGGCACCCTCAAATGACCCACCTGAATGAGTTCACACAACAAACGACCCACCCCAATGGGTTCACACGGAAAATGACCCACTCGAATGAGTTTACATAGCAAATGACCCACCCAAATGAGTTTACACGAAAAACAACCCGCCCGAATGAGTTTACTCAACAAATGACCTGCCTAAACGAGTTTACACGGGCACCCTCAAATGACCCACCTGGATGAGTTTACATAGCAAACAACCCACCCCAATGGGTTCACACGGAAAATGACCCACTCAAACAAGTTTACATAGCAAATGACCCGCACGAATGAGTTTACATGACAAACAACTCACCCGAACGAGTTTACTTAGCAAACGACCCACCCAAACGAGTTTACACAGAAAACGACCCGCCTGAACGAGTGTACAAGGCAAACGACCCACCCAAACGAGTTTACATGGTCACCCTCAAATGACCCGCCCGAATGAGTTTACATGGGAAATGACCTCCCCAAACGAGTTTACATGGGCACCCACACACGATCGAAATGAAGGCACAAGGGAGAGTCAGGAAAATAGGCCACACAAATGCGCACAAGGTCCACCCCCGATCACAACTTATCAATTTTCATACGGGTGCATGTGCCCTGGGTGCCCTCACATGACATGATCTCACCCGCACTGGGCAACTCAACCTTCCGAATGCATTTTCACGGGCACACACATGAGACACGACCCGACTGGCTTGAACGAAATTTGGGGTTTCCATGGGTGCATGACCCGAATGAAATTTGGCGTTTCCATGGGTGCATGACCTAAATGAAGGCACGAGGGAGTGTTGGGAAAACGGGTTGCACGAACGTGTAGAAGACACACGGGCAGTCACAACTTAACATTAACATGGCCACATGTGCCTGGGCACCCACACATGGCATGACATGACCTGACCGGCCTTGGGCGAGCCGACTCGATGCTCCCAAATACGTTTCCATGGGCACCCCCACATGTCATGACCCGAACCACCAGAACAAAATTTGGGGTTTCCATGGGTGCACGACCCAAACGAAGGCACGAGGTAGTGTCGATAAAATGGGCCACATGAACATGTAGAAGACACACAGGTGGTCATACTTAGCATTTTTAGCACAACCACATGAGCCCAGGAACCCACACACGGCATGACTCGATCTGCCTAAACAAAATTTAGGGCTTTCACGGGCACACGACCTAAATGAAGGCATGAGGGTATGAATATATTTGACTCTAATACATAAATATACCTAGTGTAACATGCCCTTAAGGTCTTCAACATTTTCTTTTGATTCTTCGACTTACCTATAGCACTTTAACATGTGCTAGGCCTATTTCAATGAGAAAGAAATTCAATGATGGATATAATATA
>APFE031661163.1:41664-52600 GCA_000404065.3 Pinus taeda
AGCAAATTACATTTATGAAGACTAAACCTAGTCATTGTCTCTCAAGGTACATACCCACCCAGGTGTTCCCTGAGTATGACCTTCTAGGACAATTCTTGTCTTGGGTTCCCAACCCTCAAAGAATATCAGTCCTCTTGCCTACTCTTGTCTTGGATGCCCTACACATCCTCAAAGAGCATAATATGCTAGATGATTACCCAATCCTTCCATTCTTTCTTTCCAAGTGAAGACATGAATGTTGTGTCTATCTATTCCCCTTGATTGAGGAAGACATGCCCAAGTTTCCTCTGACAAGGAACTTGCCCAAGCTCCTTTGTAGTTGGGAACTTGTTAGAACTCCCTCTTAGCTAGGGACTTGTCCATTCATCAACAATGTCTTCTTTGTGGGTCCTTCAACTACTTGATCTCCTTCTTTCTTCGATGTCATGAAGTCTTTGTTTGAACTTCTTCTTGGTAGGGTACCGGCCATCGATCACTTTCCCTCCTGGTTTGTCATGTCATTGCTCCCTTCGTGGAAAGTGGCCTTCTCAATATATATCAAGTCCTTTTGTCATCTAGCTACTCCTTTGTCATCTTGTCTGTGCTTCATAATACTTATCACTTGGATGCTTAGTTTTAGTTTCTTGTTCCCATACTTTGATTTAGTAGCCCTTAATGGCTTCATAATGATATTGCTTCAACATCAAATGGTGCTTTTGTTGGATGGGTTCTTCATCGAGAAATCTTTGTAGAGTTGAATTGGTTATCTACACCTTACTCTCTCCAAGGCCTTTGTAGGTGTCAAGGGTCCTTTGACATTTTTCTTCCTTTGTCAGAGTTTCCATGCCTTCTTTCGAGAGATGTTGAGGAATCTTGTCATATAGTGATCCTTTGTGACCATGATGTTCTTCACATGCGTGATCTATTTCTTCATTTGCTTCTTCTTGGATTGACTAGTCAACCACCTTATACTCCTTATGAGAGAACTTCTTCATGTTGACCTTTATTGCATTGTATTACATGCTTCTGAGCATATCGTTGGTGAAATAGATCCTTTTATTCTTCATCATGATTCTAGAACTTTTCCCATGACCCAATATATATGATGAAATGACTTAAACTTTGATGCATACATACCTCATCTTGATTAAGCTTTTATTATCTCAACTTTATTTAATAGTTCTCCTCGATTGGTGTATCCTTTATTGCTTCATTTTTCTTGCCAATATATGATCCTTTCTTGAATCCCATAAATGGGACTCCCAATGAGACATTTGCCCTTATGTACAAACCTTATTTTGAATATTCTATCAGAAGATCTTGAAGACCCTTATCTTGCAAATGTCTTCCTTTGATGATGGAGGCCTTCTAATAATATTAATCATGATCAATCATTTTTTCATTGTGGATGAGGCCCTATAATAGGTATGCTCCTTCTATATGAATAGCTTGAGCTATATCTACACCATGCTCCTATATTCTAGAAGATATCTTTAACCATGCAATCTGTTCTATTTCTATATGCTCCTATACTACTCAAAACTTTGAAAGAAGACTTTAAGCAAAGAGGTCGACTTAGTCATAGTAGAGATCTGGAGGATATTCCTTTTTTTGCTTCTTGTCTTCTTCTTTCACTTCTTGAGTTACATGAGCTTCTTCCCTTTTTCTCTTGTTGTTGTTGTCCTTATTAAATTTAGGGTAGTTCCTTTTGTAGCGTCCATATTCTTGGAATCCAAACCATTGGACTTTGGAAATATAGTGGTCCCAACCAATTTGTTACTTTCCTTGCAAAAATACATTGAGGTATACTCAAAAGTGGCCATATACTTACTTGATAGAGTTTGAGATGTAGTGAACTTGATTTCTTCTTGAAGACTTGATGGCTTGCCTTCCTTAGATCTTGATGTTCTTCAAGTTGATTTCTTCAAATGGACTTGCTTGATGATGAGATTTTCCTGATGACTTGACTCATAGTTCCTTTCCTTTTTGAAAATGGTGTAGCTTGATGTAGGTCCCTCTTTGATTTGTTCTTCTTGTAGGTGTGTTTATACAAGGCTTTCTTCTTGATTTGTAGCCTTCCATGATGAATCATAGATGGTAGAACTTGTTGTCCTTGATGTGATTGAGACTTCTTGGCTTGATGCTTCAACCTTGTAGATGTTCTTGAGATTCCCTTTCCTTGATATGTCACCTTAGCTCCAATACTATGTTGAAGAATCTGGGGCAATGGGGTATAGTAGGATTCTTCTAGACTTGATAACAAGTTGTGAAGTTATTTTACAATTTATCTTGTTAGTTAATCTTCTTCTCTTCTTATTAATGCATGTGTGTTTACTTCATCAAACTAGTGCCAAAAACATAAGAACAAGAACACAAGATGTTGGCTCTCTACCGAGGCAAAACCCCTCTCGCTCAGAGAGGAAAACCCTTTCGTAAATTTCTCTTATTGAAAATTCTTATTGATCAGTGCCAAACCCTAGACCCTTGAAAAGAATATCCTCCACGCACAACTCAAGTAATTCCTCCTCTCTACACTTTTTTTCTCCAGTACTTCATTCCCCAGCACTTCGTCCTTCTTTCAACCTTTCATCGCCCTTGGTAGACTTTCTCTAGAAGATACTCTAACCTTTAATCCTTAGTGAGATCCTTTACCAATGAAAAAACCTTCATTCTCTTGACCAATTGAGCCTTTTTCTTGATGTGAGGTTGTAGACACGATGTCTGTGTGCTTGAGCCATGACTTTCATCGCAGGAGGGACATAGAAAAACCAAGTTTACTACACTTGGGTGATTTCCATTGCAACGAGACATGGAAACCCCAAATGTTCTACACTTGGGGGGATTTCGACAAGGCAAGACATGGAAATCCTGGGTTCCCTGCAATTTGGTGACTTTTGTCGAGGAGGGACTAGAAGACCCCATTTCATGCGATGAGACATGGAAACCCCAGGTTTCCCAGACTTGGGTGATTTCTTTTGGTGGTTTTGTCCATGCCACAACATGGAAACATGAGTTCCCTAAACTTGGGCAATGGTTTTGAAACATGCCAAGTTCCCCAGACTTGCGAGCTAGTTTCCATCGTCATGGAAATCCCACGTTGGGGCTTTGTTGAAAACCCCAAGTTTCCATCGTGCTGTAAAATATGGAAACTCGTGGTTTCATCAAGAGCGGGACATGGAAACCAAAAGTTTCCCCAGACATGGGCACCACCAGTTTTGGCTGTGGCATGATATGGAAACCCTAAGTTTCCCAGGCTTGGGTGCGACATGGAAACCCCAAGCTTCCCCAGGTTTGGGTGCCAGGGCGCAAAATGGAAACCCCAAGTTTGGGCACCAGAGCATGACGTGTAAACCCCAAATTTTGTGCACGAGGGCACAACATTGAAAGCCCAAATTTTAGGCATCGGGGCATGACATGGAAACCCCAATTTTTCCCATGCTTGGGCACCTTTTCTATCACAACATGAAAACCCCAAATTTTGGGCGCTAGGGCGCGACATAGAAACCCTAAATTTTGGGTGCCTTTTCCATCGCAATGCGGAAACCCCAAATTTTTGGCACCGTGGCGCTACATGGAAACCCCAAATTTTGGGCACCAGGGCACGACATGGAAACCCTAATTTTCCCATGCTTGGGGTGCCTTTTTCATTGCAACGTGGAAACCTCAAAACTTGGGCGCCCAAGTGCTAAATGGAAACCCCAAATTTCAAGCATCAGGGTGCGACATGGCAACCTCAATTTTCCTAAGCTTCAATGCCTCTTCTATCATGATGTAGAAACCCAAATTTCCTGTCCCCAAGCAAATCATTTCTTAGATGTGAGCAATAAAAATTTTCATTTGGAGGAAGAGGAAAAGGCACAAGTGTTGGGGAGTTGTCTGGATTTGTTTGAATAATGGGTGACAAGAGTGGGAGAGTTGTCTGGATTTGTTTTAATAATGTGTGACAAGAGAAAAGATCTAAGTCGAGGTGACCAAGGGCTGAATCTCAGTGGATCATGGTAGTAAGGACACTCTGCCACTGACAATACCCTGTCACTTATTTAAGTTGTCTACAAAGGATTCTTCTCAATGACCATTTGGAATGGAACTTCAAAGTTGCCCCAACCGAGATGCTTCATAGTCACGGTTTGCAAATGACACAGGCCCTTGGGGGTGAGAAAGCGACGCCCCTACTGCGGGTCGAGATACAGTTGAAGAGTGACATGCACTAATTCTAGCATGGATTTTAGCTTAGAGGCATTCAGTCATAATTCAACACATGATAGCTTTGCGCCACTGGATTTTCAACCAAGCGTGATGACCAATTGTGTGAATCAGTGGTTCCTCTCGTACTAAGTTGAATTACTATTGCGGTGTGATTCATCAGTAGGGTAAAACTAACCTATCTCATGGCAGTCTAAACCCAACTCACATTCCCTATTAGTGGCTGAACAATCCAACACTTTGTGAATTCTGCTTTACAATGATAGGAAGAGTCGACATCGAAGGATCAAAAAGCAATGTCACTATGAACACTTGGCTTCCAAAAGCTAGCTATCCCTGTGGTAACTTTTCTGACACCTCTAGCTTCAAATTCCAAAAATCTAAAGCATCAATAGGCCACACTTTCATGGTTTGTATTCATATTGAAAATCAAAATCAAATTATATTTTACCCTTTTGTTCCACACGAGGTTTATGTTCTTGTTGAGCTCATCTTAGGACACCTGCATTATATTTTAATAGATATGCTGCCCTAGCCAAACTCCCCACTTGACAATGTCTTCCACGTGGATCAACCCACCAAAACTTTCCTTAAGGCCAAAAATAGGGGCAGTTCCCCATCTCTGCCCCCCAGAATAAGTAAAATAACATTATAAGTAGTTTTATTTCACTTGCGTCGAAAATGACTCCCACTTATTCTATACCTCTCAAGTCATTTCACAAAGTAAGACTAGAGTCAAACTCAGCAGGGTCTTCTTTCCCCACTGATTCTTCGAAGTTGGTTCCCTTGGTTGTAGTTTTTCTAGATAGTATATAGGGACAATGGGAATCTCATTAATCCATTCATGCACATCACTAATTAGATGACAAGGCATTTGGCTACCTTAAGAGAGTCATAGTTACTCCCGTCGTTTACCCGCGTTTGGTTGAATTTGTTCACTTTGACATTCAAAGCACTGGGCAGAAATCACATTGTGTCAGCATCCGCAGGGACCATCACAATGCTTTATTTTAATTAGCCAGTCAAAATCCCCTTGTGTGTACCAGTTCTGAGTCGATTGTTCATCGCCCAGGGAAAAGCCCTTGGTAGGGAGAATTCTACGCCCATAGCCCAATCGGCATGCGACTGCCTGCCCTCACTGTGAGAATAGCTTAGGTAGACTGTTGACAACCCACGAGTTGAGGGCAAAGGCCCCTAGGCCCATCCCTCAGAGCCAAGCCTTTTCCGGAAGTTACGAATCTATTTTTTTTACTTCCCTTACCTACATTTTTCTATTGACCAAAGGATGTTCACCTTGGAGACCTGATGCGGTTATGATTATGACTGGGCATGAATGGTACTCAGTCCTCCAGGTTTTTAAGGGCCACCGAGGGTGCACCAGACACTACAAGACATGTTGTGCTCTTCCAGCTGCTGGACCCTATCTCTTGGTGAACCAATTCCAGGGTGGGAAAGCTATTAAAAATGAAGGATAACTCTTCCCAGGGCCCCCAACGACATCTCCAGATTTCCTAATGTTTCCACCTGCCATCATGTCCCAGTTCAGGAATATTAACCTGATTCTCTTTCAATGCTTATGTAGAGTGTAGTCTTGATACAAGGCTTCCCCATCTCTTAGGATCGATTAACCCATGTCCAAGTGTTGTTCACATGGAACCTTTCCCCACTTAAGTCTTCAAAGTTCTCATTTGAATATTTGGTACTACCACCAAGATCTTCACTGGGGGCTGATCCACCCAAGCTCACAGTCAATGTATTTCAATGATCCCCAAGTCCTGCTACTCATCGAAGCTAGGCAATTGCTCCGATGATCGAGTATAGATTGTGTGCTTTAGCGCCATCCATTTTATGGATTAGTTGATTCGGCAGGTGAGTTGTTACGCACTCCTTAGTGGATTTCGACTTCCATGACCACCATCCTGCTATCTTAATTAGCCAACACCCTTTGCGGGATCTAGGTTAGTGCACAATTCGGCACTGTAACTTGACTTTCAGTTCATCCACACCTCCAGTTCTGCTTACCAAAAATGGCCCACTTGGAGCTCTCAATTCCATGGCATGGCTCAATGGAGCAGCCACACCCTCTTACCTATTTAAAGTTTGAGAATAGATCGAGGGCATTAGGCCACTAATGCCTCTAATCATTTGCTTTACCCGATAAAACTCACGCGAGCTCCAGCTATCCTGAGGGAAACTTCAGAGGAAACCAGCTACTAGATTGTTCGATTAGTCTTTCACCCCTATCCCCAAGTCAGACGAACGATTTGCATGTCATTATCACTACAAGCCTCCACCAAAGTTTCCTCTAGCTTCGCCCTGCTCAAGCATAGTTCACCATCTTTTGGGTCCCAACAGGTGTGCTCGCACTCAAACCCTTCCCATAATCTCAAGCTTGGTCAATGATGCACCCCCCTAGAGAGGGGATCTCACATGTCAACTTCCTCACACCTTGCAGGATTTCAAACCCACCGACTTGCACACATGTTAGACTCCTTGTTCCATGTTTCAAGACGGGTCGAATGGAAAGCCCGCCAACCAACACCACGAGCACACAGGTGCACATGACCCGCCACAAGGGTGCACGCTTTGCTCCTCGACCATTGTAATGATAAACTGATAGGCAATAATCCACCCGTGCTTGTGATGACGTAGCAGCCTGTGTTGGTTTTCACCTTAAGTTGAGTGATGGACCAACCTGAGTCGTTCCACATCTAACTAAGATGCTTCAAGAACCTCCATCTGCTTCCCTCCCAACAATTTCAAGCACTCTTTAACTCTATTTTCAAAGTCCTTTTCATATTTCCTTCGTAGTACTTGTTCATTATTGGTCTCGCACTCGTATTTAGCCTTGAACGGAATTTACCACCCAATTCAAGCTACATTCCCAAACAACCCGAATCGTTGGAAATTCCTCGTGATGTGGTAGGGCCTTGGCCCGATGGGGCTGTCACCCTCTCAGGTGCCCCCTTCTAAGGGACTTGGCCTAGGTCCACCGCTGAGGATGCATCAACAGACTACAATTTAGGCGATGTTTCCGCCTAATTTTCATGTTGGGCTCTTCCCAGTTCGCTCGTTGATACTAGGGGAATCCTTGTAAGTTTATTTTCCTCCACTTAATTATATGCTTAAACTCAGTAGGTGTTCTTCCCTGAGCTGACGTCACAAAGTTGGAGCTAAATATTCCCTACCCTATGGGAGGAAAAGAGAGAGAAAATCAAGTTCAAGTGATGCCACACAAAGCCCACATCAGCTAACATTGACTAGCCATCCAAGGGAAAAGGATAACCACTCGCTGGCGCATGCCACAAAACATTGCTTGAGGTATTTCAGCCAACCGTACCACATTCGGTATGAATGACTAGCTCCACTGCTCCCTAACATATTGCAGGGAGCACGTTTGAATGGGATGTGATTCTTAGAAAAACGTGCCCTCCACCAAGGCCTTGGGTGAAAATTACGTTCAAAAACACAATGATTCATAGGATTCTACAGTTCACAATACGTATCACATTTTGCTACATTCTTCATCGTAACAAAAGCTGAGATATCTGTTGGCAAGATTCGTTTCCACATATTACCGACAAATCCACCACAACACTGAATAGGGGCATCCCCCATGACAAATTTAAGGTTAAGGGCCAAAAGGAGGAAAGGAAATAAACCACGTCAAATAAAGAGAAACAAAGGTGTCTACCACCTCACAAGAGGAGGCTCAAACAGAGAACAATATTCACGAGCCCCATGCCCTTGCGAAAAGGGGGGAAATGCATGGAACAACAATCGAGAAGTACTAAGGTGGCCACCTCGGGAGCTTGAACTACTTTTAATCCTTCCTGAACACTAGTCCACAACTATTCCCCCTTTTCTCCATAAAGCTAGGAACCGAAAGGAAGAAGGGAAGAAAACATGGTGAAAGAAATAGAGATCAAACATGGCTATCGGCTCACAAGGGGAGGCTCAAACAAAGCACAAGCCTTCCAAGCCCCATACCTTCACAAAAAGGGGGGAATTGAAGGGGACGATGATTGAGATGGACTAGGGTGGCCACCCCGAGAGCTCACACTACGTTTTGTCTTTCCTCAACCCCAATCCACAACAATCCCACCATTTCTCCATAAATCTAGGGGCCAAAAGGAAGAAGGGGAGAAAACAACATGAAAGAAAGAGATATCAAACATGTCTACCAGCTCACAAGGGGAGGCTCAAACAAAGAACACACTTCCCCAACCTTGTGCCTTTGTAAAAAGGGGGGAATTATAGGGGATGACGATCGAAAAGGACTAGGGTGTCCACCCCGAGAGCTCGTATTGTGTTTCATCCTTTCCTAACACCAATCCATAACAATCTCACCTTTTCTCAATAAAGTTAGGGGTCAAAAGGAAGAATTGAAGAAAATAACCTAAAAGAAAGAGATATCAAACATTTCTACCAGCTCACAAGGGGAGGGTCAAATAGAGAACACACTTCCCCAACCCCGTGCCTTCACAAAAAGGGGGAACTACAAGGGACGATGATCGGGAAGGACTAGGGTGGCCAGCACGGGAGCTCGCACTACATTTCGTCCTTCCCGAACACTAATCCACAACAATCCCAACTTTTCTCCTTAAATCTAGGAGCCAAAAGGAAGAAGGGAAGAAAACAACATGAAAGAAAGAGATATCAAATGTGGCTACTAGCTTGCAAGGGGAGGCTCAAATACAGAACAAGCTTCCCAAACCCATGCCTTCACAAAAACGGGGGAACTATAGGGGACGGCGATCGAGAAGGACTAGGGTGGCCACCCTGGGAACTCACACTGCTTTTCGACCTTCATGAACACCAATACACAACAATCCCACCTTTTCTCCATAGAAATCTAGGGGCAAAAGGAAGAAGGGAAGAAAACAACACCAAAGAAACAAAAATCCCAAGAAAAGAGAGAGGCTCAACAACACGCCGAGGAGATGTTTCCTAACCAAAAAGAAAGAAAACAAGGAACCCAATCAAAGCATCCCACCTCTTCACACCCTCCCACATACATTATGACACAACACTCTTTCTAGCTTTACAACATAACAAACAACAATCAAATAACCAAGAAAATAAATCACAACCTAAACTTGACCACTAGAAAAGGCGAGGGTTGTGATGATACCATTTTTTTGGAGCATGTTACTGAGAGGTAAATAACCCCCCAACATGACACAAGGCTTCAAACAAAAAATACACTAATAGAAAACCAACCCCGCTATTGCACCCCTCCGTGTACAAAACACCCAACAACCTTTCCAGTGAGAAAGTCAATGGGGCTCAAGAATCAAACTCCAAAGAGGAGTTGTCACATGCCGACACTCAATGTTGGAGAAATCCAGAGGTGAAAAATACATAGATGGTGCAAGGCCACTAAATATGGTGATATCCGCAAAGTGCACACCATAAAAGCGAGAAATGACCAACTCGCACACAAAACCCACAATCTAAAGGGAGAAACAAAGACACAACCCACTACTTCTTTCCTCAGAAGGGGAGTGACTCACGAGAGGATGAGGAATTCCCTCAATGACCAAGGCATGAGATAAGAATGCCACCTCATGCCCATTAACGGGGAAAATTACGATCTTGATGGAGCTCAGACCAAGGGATGGGTTTTTCATTACGTGGGCACCCAACCCTTCCATGAGGTAATATCGAAGAATAATCGGGAGCACAAGGGTGGATAGCCCAACGGTATGAACCACTCCTCATCCATCCCATATTGACCCCACCCTGACAATTTCCGCTCACAGAAGGTTTGAGCTACCAAGTGCACATGCAACCACTCCCTCAACCCAACCACCAGCAAAAAAGCTCACCCAAGCAACACATAAACCACCGCCGCCTTTTCGAGAGAACCAACTATGGAGGCCAACACCCTTGTCCCATGCCTTTCAACGAACAAAAGATCGAGAAAAATCACTACAAATGGGTTTGAATTTATCTATCGTATTGCCCAAGCACCTCAACTGTACCAACCATGCCCCACCGAACAGATCGTCGAAGAGGGCTCCCAAGAAACAAGCTTCCGAACCCCTTACAGAAAGACATTGGGGGGAAGAAAAACAAAGGATGGGTGGGACAAGCACAAGCATGGCTTGCAAGCTCACATGGAAAAACAAGCATGACCTCAAGACAAGTAACCAACAATGTTCCCACCAAACACCAAACCCGCTCCCTTAGAGACACACCACACGAGACCACATTGCAATCGAAAGCCACCCAACCCAAACCTAAAAAGAAAACCTCTACTATCAATGATCCTACCATAGGTGTTATACCTCCAAATCTCACCAGTATGGTTTGTGATGCTTCAGCCATGGCCTAGGGCAACCCCTCCTTCCAGACCTGGTCCTATATCTAAAAAACAGTGTTTTATTCCCTGTACGTGACATTGCCCTGAGTTAAACGCGTGTATACGCGGGTTCATACATACCTAACCCGCGTATATGTATTAAAACACTTAAAAAATATAAAAACTCCGTATTTTCGGGCGGAGATCGCGGGTTTTACCTGCTGATCACCTGTTAGTGCCCGTGGCCTCAACTGTCCCCAACCAATTCCTAACTAAAAAACTACTTTGGAGTTGGTATAAAAAGACATCAAGGGGAAGGCCTAAGAAGGAGAAACCATTGAGCAAAGTTATTATACTGATTTTTTATCCCCCTGATCAGGTCTGAAGACCCTTGTGCCTTCTGCACTTCCCCCATCTTGTATAGGAAACCCTTGTTTCCTTTGTGTT
>APFE031661164.1:0-17701 GCA_000404065.3 Pinus taeda
GACGGGAAAGATGAACCCTAAAAATATTTCCACCGCCTCGCTTTCAGCTGTTGTCTGGCCTCAAGACAGTTCTGTCGACGCAGGGGATGAGTGCTTCCTCCATGAGTTTCTGGTTAACCTCTCCACTGTTACATCTGCCTTCGGCGATGCGCATTGCATCCACGGATTTCAGGTATTTTCCACCTCGAATATGCTTGCTGGCCATCATAGTCTGAAAGCCCCCCTCATTTGTTTAGCCCTCGGCCTTGTAGCCGACAGATCATGGACTGTTGCAGCCGCTTCACGCACGAGCCGACCCCATCAAAATGAAGGTATAGCGGCTGAGGAAGAACGCGCAGAGTACCCTCTTATCCATCCTGAGGCAGCGGCCCCCAGGAAGAATTTTTCCACTCTGGAAGGAAGCCCATTCATATCAACGCTCTATCTGCTCACCCAGGATAGCTATTACCCTGTTCTAGATCTGCAAAACTTTTTAAGCTTCCTGGATCTGTCGGGACGGATCTCCCAGAAACTCTCCTCGGCGGAATGCATTGACAGGCTTATTAATCTTTGGACCTTTCCCTCTTCTACTCTCATTCCCCTGCGACAAATTCAGGAGGAGAAGGCTCTTCAAAGCTCGAGTCCTCTCTCTTCTGAGATTTGCAAAGGCTGGAGCCGGGTAGCAGGATCCAGATCTGCATGAAGATTCACCCGTTTTCCAGATCCAAGTCAACCTCTCGGGCAAGACATCAATGCAATGGGCACGCGCAACGGATCTTGTGCAGGACCTTTTGCAAAATCTTGAAGGCCGGCTAGGGATCCCCTCATCTTGCCTCAGACTGGTATACAAGGGTAAGCAACTTACGACTACCCTTCCTCTCTCTTTTTACAGCATTTACAGGGATGCCTCTATTGTAGCTACTTTTCGTTTGAGAGGGGGTTCCTTCAGGCAGACCTCCTCTGCCCCTTCTTTCTCTTTTAAAGATGTTGTCCGCAAAGATGCTGCCCATTCACAGCCTTCTTCATCAGCAGGCCATCCATTTGAGGCTCCAAAGCCTTTTCTGGTAGACAAATCAGAGGACATTCCTTCCATCAATCTCTCCCATCCTGGGATTGATAATCGCTATCAACTTTATGCAGAAGCCGCACTTGTATGTAGATTCAATGGGTTATGGCCTCGCACATCAGATCTATACCAATGGATTCATACCAATTGGACTAAAAAAAGCGAGATACACTTATGTTCAAAAGGATTCTTCATTGTGGTTTTTGACCGAAATGAAGATTATCAGAAGGCCTTAACGGGAGGCCCTTGGTTTTGGCGCTCAGCGGGGCTTTTTCTTACTCCTTGGTTTCCAGACTTCGACCCTTCTACAGCTGTTATCACCAAGACTCCCATTTGGGTCAGGCTCCCGAACCTTCCGGCGCATCTATGGCATATTTCAGTCTTCATAGCAATTGCAGAAACTTTAGGACACTACCTGGCTGTAGATTCTTCTCGAAAGGAAAATGGGCTCTACACATTTGGTAGAATCTGTGCAGAAATAGATATAAGCAAAGGACTGTCGGATCAGATTAATCTCAAGTATGGAGATTTCCATTGGACTCAAACCTTGGATTACGAGAACACAGCTTTCTGTTGCTGCCATTGTCATCAAACAGGACATCTCCAAAGTTCCTGTCCCCAGTACCTCGACAAAAAGAAGATTCCAAAGCGCAAGCCCAAGTCCAAAAGTTGGAACCCCTGTGCGCCTCCTCTGCCTATGGAGGATTCAGATTCCACCAGTTCAGATGAGGAGGAAATAGTTGCAGATGGACAGAACGCTGAGATTCCGGTGGATGCTCCCTTGGATGATTCGGCAAACCCCTCCGTCTCTCAGATATCCCAGAAACGTTCTCATTTCACTTCATCCTCAGATTCTGAGAAGGATATTCCGTCGCAAGGGCAGAGCAGTCTTCAACTTGTTTCGGCTCAGCCAAATTCCACTGAATGGGTCAAAGTAAGCAAGAAAAAGGGAAAAAAAGTCGTGTGATAGTAACAGCCCCCTCAGGGTAGTTCTCTCTGCTTAGTTCTGGTTCTTTGTTATTCCATGTTCTCTTTAGCCCTCTCCTGGTTCTTAGCCAAGGAGCAAGGTGGTGCCTATCTCCTTGGGCCCCTTGCTTTTCTGCTTCGCTTGCATGCAAGCTTGATTGTACTATACTCTTATCTTTTTTAATAGAATTAGGTTACTCAAAAAAAAAAAAAAAAAAAAAAAATTAGACTTAGTTAGAATACCATTGTAAAAGAACAAAAAAGGGTTTTGATAAGAGTTTACCAGTTTAAGTGCACCCTAATAAAAGAAGAAAAAATGGTAGGATGTGTAGGTAGGGTAAGTACACGAATGGTTGCAAAATTATGCATGATGAATGATTATCCAGATATCAAGTCATATACTTTCATCATCAAAAGCACTTAAAGATATGGATGGCAATGAAGACATTTACATCATGGACAAAAGTCAAACTAATTAACTTCCTCTCTCATTTTTTCCCTAAATTTTACTAATTTCCCATAAGTACTAAAGGCACCAACAACCTGAAAGTTAAAGGGGCTCAGAGCATTTATCTGACTTCTGGAGGGAACAAACCCTCAACCCAATAACTTGTAAGGCCTAAGTGCTAAAGCCCTTCATAAAAATTCACCCCTTCCATAATTCATCCATTTCCTTCAAATCCTTTTCCTAAGGTAAAATCACTGTTTTACTTGGGAAAAAATAATGGTTCCTCATAAAAACCCCCCAAACACATTTTAGACTAAGTTATAATGTTGGATGATGAATGCATTTTCAGAAACATTTACTTAGCGCATTTTCTTTTCCCATGGTCATATTAACTCTTAACTCTTATTATTTATATTTAACTCCTGAAACAAATTACCCTTACCCGTATTATTAATAAAAATCCCAAAATAAATAAATATCCCATCCTAAGGTTTGAAAAATAAACCATAAATAAAATTAATTAAATTGGATTAGTTAATCGAATCACAATTAATTAAGAGCCAAATCCCCCGACGCATTAAATGGATTAATTAGTCATCTAGATTAATTAATAACCTCTCCGCTAATACCATCATCCCCGATATAATTAAGTCATTTTAATTATTTTAATTATGCAGCGGCCCCCCTCCATTAACTCCCTAACACTTTCCGCCATTGACTATTGTTCGATCCGCCCTCCCTCATCCGACAACTCTCGCTCATATCGCGCAGGCCTTTCGGTCGAATGTTAACCAAACGATGAAAGTTGTTTTGACTTTTCGCCAATGCTACATGTCATCCCATTTGTGGCATCGCGCGACCCTTCGCCAAAACCACCAACCTCCCAAAAGCTGCGTGATGAAAACCATTACCGCTCCCGCTTACCAACTTCGCTAAACGACAAAGTGTCCCATTGGTTAGTTGACACCAACTATCATTTTCCCATCATCCACCGAATTCCAGAAGGTCATTGACTTTGTAGATAAAACAAAATTATTCATGGTTTTCTCCTTTTACTGAAAAAAGAAAGTTTTGCTTCCATGCATGCACAGAGTACGTCTAGACCAGCAACTTACTCTCAATTGTTAACCACCATCAATTGCTGAAACTCCAATCCACTATAGACTACTATGCGCACCCAAAAAAGCATTCACCATAACCATTTGTTCCCTCAGTCGGTCATAAACAGGTAGTTACCGTGTTTCTGTAGGTTTTAATCCCGTACAGAAATTACCTGCCTACGAATTCTAAATCACAGGAAACATAAAAATGCGAGAGCATAACACATAAAACACATATACACAGAGATTTCCCACTGGATCCCAAAACCGAGACTACCACCTTGATTTTTCATTATGTTCCTTTCAATGTTACAATACATATTTATACATGCCAAAGCATCCAATACGATGGACCGAAAAACCATCGCATCCAAAATCGTGGACCGAAAACCATCGCGTCCAAAAAACATGTGCGAAAATCATGCACAAAACCATAAGTGGGTCCGCCCAACCTAACATAGGGTCCAAAACTAAAATTTTTTGGGGTGGTTCCCCGGACCCCATAAAGTGGGGTTACAGGTACCCCTCAAACCCCCTGTTAACTATGTGGAAAGAATATAACACAACCCAACAACGCAGCCCTGCACGGTGACTTCGCCTAACTCACACCTCTGCTCTGCCTTCGCCCTGCATCCAAGTGTTCGTTGAGAGAAGATGATCGAATGATTGATGGTTTGAATGAGCTCCACGCTCTCTCAATATATACCAAAGGCAAGGTGAGTTGGCTCACCCGACCAACTCGTCCTCCATACTTCACACATCCTCACTTTACCACAAATGAACCGTCGGCTTGTTCCTCAAGTGTGGGTCGGCTCCATATGTCTTACACCACGCTCCACACATATAAGTAGCTTGCCCAACCTTTACGGACTTCGCATAACACTTCGCACGGTTAGGTCGAGCTCGCACTTAGTTGGAACACCGTTCATGCACTCCCAACTGCGCGCCCTTCACGGTCGCACTCTGGGCGGAGCTGCAGGTCGTTACATCATCCTCCACCTGAAGTCGTTGTCGTCCTTGACAACATACCATCCTGGTAGCCACCCACAAAGATCACCATACCAAGGTATACACCCCATCAGTATGTCATATATCAGAAGTCATCTCAATCCATGATCATCAACAACCCTGTCACAATCTCCACATGCTTCTCCCATCGTGGAAGGCTGGTCCCTCCATCTCAAGCTACATGCTTCCTGCAACATCTCGTGTCAACCTCATCACGTGTTGTCCTCATGTGAACTACTACCATGATACTCCAACAAATGCTAACACATCTCTGTACACTGTCAACCCCCATGTATGAAGTAGTCGGGTGGCCAGTCCAACTGTCACGCTCAAACCATGACAATGCACATCCTCATGCCACCATCAGTCATTTCTCAGAACATCCCGTCACATCCTCAACTCGATCAAGAATCCATATCCATATAAGTGTAAGCCATGCTCAGGTCCATGAAGTAGTCCTCATCTCATCTGCAACATGTTGTCCATGATGTCTGGTACTAATGTGCTGCATGAAATCAGCCACATCTATCCCAACATCATCCATATATGTATCCTCAATATGGAGAGATCATCTCATCAATCCAACTCTCGATGTGCCACATCCTAGTCCATGAAGCAACCTCCATCATATCTGCAATGTGCCATCTCAAGCCTACCATAGAAACAAGTATATATCTGTCTCATCTATCCATGTGCTGCCCATGATCATAGATCAATCAGCTCCCATGTTTCAAAAGTGGTTAAGTCTCGGCTTGACCCATGCCCAAGGTTTGCCACCAAGGCATCATCATCGTTGTAACTCCATCACTCCAAAGTGTCTCATATCGATCCTCCACATCAAGTCACTCTTTCAAGCCATTCCCATACATGTATTTGAAAGTATGCACCCCATCCTACATCAAAGTCTCTGACCTCAACTCCTCAATGCATCAGATCCTCTAAGTCCACCATATATGAAGTCCCCAAAGTCACAACAATCTCATGTCATCATGAGCTCCATGAGTCATCTCCAACCAGCATCTCAACAAGCATACAATTCTCGGTCAAAGGTCTCTACAAGATGCCTCAGCTCTCCATGTAGTAAGAATGCTCCATAGACTGCTCACAACTCCATCCAAGTCCATGGCCTTGTTGTACAAGAGTGCACAACCTCTCCATCGGCTCACAAGTAATAAGTCTCCATGTCACATCAACAAATCTACCTGCACAACATCCCTGCCTTAGCACTCCTCATTGGATGCCCATAAGTGACACCTCTACAAGTGCTCCTGCACAATGTCCCTGCATGAGATTGCCATGCTCCATGTCTCCAACCTGATGTCCATGACTAATTTGCCCATGTAGTCCAACCAAGTAGACCCATCACAACAATCGGTCATCCTCATCCAAGCTGGCAATGTTTGGTTTAGTGAAGTCGGTCACCCAACCATATCATCATCATATCATGAGTCTCTTCCACCATAGCTCTCCCACTAAAGGTTCCACCAAGACTTTCTCTTGGTCTCGGCCATGAGAAGTCCACCCAAGTGTGTGCCCCTCAATCTGTCCATGAGTCATGCCGGGCACTTAGCCAATGTGACTAAAGCATGACCCATCCTTCGCAACGATTATCATGTTCCTCCCTTGTCATGGGCCTTTGTACCTTCTATCATAAGGTCACAAACAACCCCAACAAGTCCTACAATAGTCAACAATCCTTGCTTCTCCATACAAGGTCTCATCATAGACACCCATGGTAAGATGCTCCCTAGCATTGGCAAATTGGCTTTGCCCTTCCCTGCATACGGTCCGTCTACCAAATGCACAAGTGAAACATAAGTATCAAATGTACATACACCACGCTCCACGCATATAAGTAGCTTGCCCAAACTTTACGCACTTCGCATAACACTTTGCACGGTCAGGTCGAGCTCGCACTTAGTCGAAACACTGTTCGTTCACTCCCAACCACGCGCCCTCCGGGGTCACACTTTGAGTGGAGCTACAGGTCGTTACATCATGCTCTGATACCAATTGTCATGCCCCAAGCCTACGTAGTCTTCCAACCATGCTAGATGAGGTGCGACACTACCAACTGTTTTCTTTTCACCAATGCCTATGATTGTAGACTACGCCTTAACATTCCATACTTAGTTTTATTTTCATTACCAAGTATTATTATGTTTCCTTTATACCAATGAACACCCATACACATTCATTATCAACAACATTATATAAGAGAAATGCACAACAGTATAAAGCGAGGGGCATCTCCCTGCAATATGAGTCTACCCAAATCAATATATTATACAATTTTTCCACTTTTACAAAGTATAGGCTAAGTCCTTGGGAAACCCCAAATTTATACTTACCCAAATTTACAAATTTGGAAAACTCGGTTGCCCAGCTCGTCTGCACCTCCGCACGGTTGCCGCATGACTCACCAACCCGTCGTTCACCTCGTCGCACATCTTCACCTGGCTCGTACTTCGTTGGTCAGCAAACACCCAAACCGTGTATACATGCCCACACGCAGTCCCACTTGCCAACCCTTGGCAAACGTCCAAATCGTGTGAAACAACACATAGTACCGCCTACCCAACTCTATGACCTCCGGTTTCAACCTTTTTCTCCACCGTTCCGTCGTGCACGGCGCGCGCTCACCCGGTCGCCCATCCTCACGCCCTCACCGTGTCGACCAACTCTTCGTTCAGCAGATGCCCTACTTGGGCCGCCCGTCGTGCACGCCTACACGGACGCCCTCACCCAGTCGTCCATCATGCATGCCTACCCAGACGCCCTCATGGTCACCCGCATGCCCGCTTAGGTCGCTCGTCGTGTAGCCCTGCACGGACGCCCTCACCCGGGTCGCCCGTTGTGCAGCTCTGCAAGGGCGCTCGCCCAGGTCACCCGTCGTGCAACCCTGCACGACGACTTCACCCAACTCGCACCTCCACTCCGCCTTCACTTTGCGTCCAAGTTTTCATTGAGAGAAGATGATCTAATGATCGATGGTTTGAATGAGCTCCATGCTCTCCCAATATATACTAAAGGCCAGGTGAGTTGGCTCACCCGGCCAATTCGTCCTCCATACTCCACACGTCCTCAGTTTACCATAAATGCACCATCCGCTTGTTCTTCACGTGTGGATCGGCTCCATATGTCTTACACCACGCTCCATGCATATAAGTAGCTCGCCCATCCTTTACACACTTTGCATAAGACTTAGGACGGTTAGGTCAAGCTCACACTTAGTTGGAACGTCGTTCGTTCACTCCCAATCGCGCGCCCTCCGCAGTCGTACTTCGGGCGGAGTTGCAGGTCATTACACTGGGGGATGAGCGAGCCGATGAGGTGGGTGCCACATCACTACCCCACGCCACTCGGGCAGCCTGCTCGCCCCTTGAGGTGGCTGGGCGATTCCGAGAATCAACTAGCCACCCATGGGGGGTGGGTTAGCCGGCAGGGTTGCACAGGGTGTATGCCGTAGCCCCACCCCGTGCCACCCCAGCGGCCTGCTCACCCCCCAGGGTAGCTGGTTGATTCTCAGAATCAACCAACTATCCCCAGGGGGCTGGCGGACCGCTGGGGTGCCGCGGGGTGGGGCGCTGTAGCACCACCCCATATCACCCTGGTGGCTCGCCTGCTCCCTAAGGGTGGCTGGGCGATTGCGACGTCCACCCCGCACCACCCTGGAGGTGTACTCAGCCCGCAGGGGTGGCTGGTTGATTCTTGGAATCAACCAGCCACCCTCCGGGGGCAGGCAAACCGTTGGGGTGGCATAGGGTGGTGCTGCGGCGCCCAACCTGCGCCACCCTAGCGGCCCACCCACCCCACAGGGGTGGCTAGTTGATTTCGAGAATCAACCAGCCACCCCTGTGGGGTCGGTGAATCACCGAGGTGGTGGGGGTGGGGCTGCAGCGCCCATCTCGCATCATCTCGGCAGCCCGACCACCCCCGGTGTCGCACCCCTACACCTGCGGTAGTCTTTCAACTGCTTATAGCGATGTGCGACACTACCAATCATTTTAATTTCACCAATACTTACGATTGTAGACTACGCCTAACATTCCACTTTTCCTACTTAGTTTGTGTTTTGAAACCAGGTATTATTAATCTGTTCCTTTATACCAATGAATACCCATACACATTCATTATCAACAACATCATACAAGAGAAATGCACAACAGCATAAAGGGAGGGGAAACTCCCTGCAATATGAGTCTGCCTGAATCAATATATTATACAATCTTCACTTTTACAATGTACAAGTTAAATCTTGGGAAACCCCAAATTTACACTTAGTTAATTTTCACCACTTTGGCAAACTCGTTTTCCCAGCTCGTCGGCACCTCTGCACGGTCGTCGCATGACTCACCAACCCTTCGTTCACCTCGTCGCATGATTGTGTTGTTTGACCAACTAGGGCGCGCCTCCAAGTCGCCACACATGGGCACCTCTGCCCGAGACACACCTCCGTTCACAATCTCAACACTTCACCAAGTCACCATGCACACTTGCACGATGGGCGGGCGCTCACCCGAGTCACCCAAGAACCCATGCCAAGTCGTCGCACAAACTGGGCACCACACACCCGTGCATGCCTCACCCAACCATCGGGCACCAAACACTCATGCATGTCTCACCCAACCGCCGGGCGCACCTGCCCATGCCCTTCACCCAAAACCAAGATGTGCATTTCTCCTCCGTGTAGCCTCACCCAAGGATGGGCGCATCACCATATGCGACTTCCTTCTTGCTGCGGCTATACTTGTTCCGTGCACCTCTTCTTCATTGAGCGATGAACTAATGAGATGTCCAAATGAGTTCCAACACGCTTCAATATATATGCGTTGTAGGGGGAGGTCGTGGTTTACCCAGCCGACCTCTCCCACACCCTTGCTCCATTGCAAAAGCTTCTAACTTCAAGTTGGCCTTCCTACACATGCTCCCAACCTCCTTCGGCTTCACACGATCATTGGTCAGCCTCCATACCTTTATCACCATGCCACCATGCATATAAACATCAGCTCGCCCTCCTTCATGCCTTCGCATTGTTCCCCAACACCTTCACACAAGTTTGAGCTTGCATACATGTTCAACGACATTCGCACTTCACTCCACCCACGCGCCTTTCACCGGTCACGGTCGCACTTCACCTGGTGGGCGAGTCAAGGACCGCAGGTCCTTACATACTCCTCCACCTGAAGTTGTTGTCGTGCTCGACAACATACCATCCTGGTAGTCATCCACCAAGATCAACCATGATGTCAACTCCTCCACATACTGCAAATATCCCTGCAACATATGTAGAACCACTGTCTCCATCATGTCTCGCCTCGGCAACCATCTGTCACCAAGATCACCATACCAAGGTATACACCCATCAATATGTCATACATCAGAAATCATCTCAATCTTGACCATTGACCACCCTGTCACAATCTCCACATACTACTCCCCATCGTGGAAGGCTGGCCCCTCCACTCAAGCTACATGCTTCCTGCAACATATCGTGTCAACCTCATCATGTGTCATCCTCATGTGAACTACCGCCATGATACTCCAACCCAATGCTAACACATCTCTATACACTTCTTGAACCCATGTCTGAACTAGTTGGGTAGCTAATCCAACTGTCACGCTCAAACCATGAGAGTGAACATCCTCATGCCATCATCAGTTGTTTCTCAGAACATCCCTTTCACATCCTCAACTCGATCAAGAATCCATCCATATAAGTGTAAGCCATGCTCAGGTCCATGAAGTAGTCCTCATCTCATCTGCAACATGCTATCCATGATGCTTGGTGTCAATGTGCTGCATGAAACCAACCACATCTATCCCAACATCATCATCCGTATGTGTATCTCCTCCATATGAAGAGATCATCTCATCAACCCCCAACTCTCGGTGTGCCACATCTAGGCTGATGAAGCAACCTCCATCATATCTGCAATGTGCCATCCCTCAAGCCTGCCATAGAAACAAGTATACACCTATCTCATTTATCCATGTGTTTCCCCTGATCGTAGATCAATCAGCTCCCATGTGTCAAAAGTGGTTGAGTCTTGGCTCAACCCATGCCCAAGTGTTGCCACTAAGGCATCATCATCATTGTAATTCCATCACTCCAAAGTGCCTCATATTGATCCTCCACATCAAGTCACTCATTCAAGCCATTCCCATACATGTACTTGAAATTATGCACCCCATCTTGCATTAAAGTCTCTGACCTCAGCTCCTCAATGCATCAGATCCTCTAAGGCCACCACATATGAAGTCCCCAAAAGTCACAACAATTTCATGTCATCATAAGCTCCATAAGCCATCCCCAACCAACATCTCAACAAGCATACAAGTCTCGGCCCAAAAGTCTCTGCAAGATGCCTTAGCTCTCCATGTAGTAAGAATGCCCCATATTCTGCTCACAACTCCATCCAAATCCATGGCTTTGTTGTACAAGAGTGCACAACCTCTCCATCGGCTCATAAGTAAAACATCTCCATGTCACATAAGCAAATCCATCGACACAACACCCCTACCTCGGAACTCCTCATTGGATGCCCATAAGTGACATCTCTACAAGTGGACCTGCATAATGTCCCTACATAAGACTGCCAAGCTCCATGTCTTCAACCTGATGTCCATGACTAAGTTGCCCATGTATTCCAACCAAGTAGAACTATCACAACAATCGGTCATCCTCATCCAAGTCTGTAATCTTCGGTCTAGTGAACTCAGTCACCCAACCATATCATCATCATATCATGAGTCTCTTCCACCATAACTCCCCCACTAAAGGTTCCACCAAGACTTGCTCTTGGTCTTGGCCATGAGAAGTCCACCGAAGTGTCTGCCCTTCAATCTGTCCATGAGTCATGCCGGGCACTTAGCTAATGTGACTAAAGCATGACCCATCATTTGCAATGATCATCATGTTCGTCCCTTGTCACGGGAATTTGTACCTTCTATCATAAGGTTACAAAAAACCCCAACAAGTCCTCCAATAGTCAACAATCCTTGCTTCTCCATACAAGGTCTCATTATAGACATCCATCATAAGATGCTCCTTGGCATCGGCAAATTGGCTTTGCCCTTCCCTGCATATGGCCCATCTACCAAATTCTCAAGTGAAACACAAGTATTAAATGTACTTACATCGTCGTCATGAGGTTCCTCCATATGAGTATCCTCATCCATCCATGTTTGCAAACTGCACAATCTTGGTCCAACTTGATCAATCTCAAGCTCATCCTCCATCATGGTTATGTCTGCAACATCTTCAAATATCACGACTTCCTCTTCCTTGTTATTACAATCTGCAACTTCATCTTGCTCCCTTGTCCAACCAAGCTGAAGAAGTTCATCTTCAATATTCTTTTCCAAGAATTCAAGCTTATCTCGAATTCGGGGATTCTCTTCTTTCATCCGCTTCAACCTGTATATTCCAAACTTGCCATGTCTTGTCGTTTAGCTTGGCCCAAGCGCTAAGCTTCACCTCTACTAAACCTGTTTCACCATTCACTAGCTTCACCAAGTTCCCTGCAACCATGAACTAGCCCTTGTTCCACCTGTATGTGAAATCAACTTCCTTCACCTGCAAGTACCTGCTTCCACTGTCACTTCATCACAAGCCACGTTGCTCTAACACCAGCTCCAACCGAGCTCTGATACCACCTGTCACGCCCCTACACCTGCGGTAGTCTTTCAATCGCTTATAGCGAGGTGCGACACTACCAATCATTTTCTTTTCACCAATACTTATGATTGTAGACTACGCCTAACATTCCACTTTTCCTACTTAGTTTGTGTTTCGCAACCAAGTATTATTAATGTGTTCCTTTATACCAATGAAACCCATACCATTCATTATCAAAACATTATACAAGAGAAATGCACAACAATATAAAGGGAGGGGCAACTCCCTGCAATATGAGTCTGCCCGAATCAATATATTATACAATCTTCACTTTTACAATGTACAAGTTAAATCTTGGGAAACCCCAAATTTACACAGCCAATTTTCACAACTTCGACAAACTTGGTTGCCCAGCTCATCAACGCCTCTGCACGGTCACCACACGACTCACCAAACCTTTGTTCACCTCGTTGCATGATCGTGTTTTTTTACCCAACTCGGGCGCCCCTCCAAGTCACCACACACGGGTGCCTTTGCCCGAGACACAGCTCCGTTCACAATCTCAACACTTCACCAAGTCACCATGCACACTTGCACGATGGGCGGGTGCTCACCCGAGTCACACAAGAACCCAGTCAAGTCATCGGACAAATCGGGCGCCACACACTCGTGCACGCCTCACCCAACCGTCGGGTGCCACACAACCATGCATGCCTCACCCAACCACCGGGCGTACCTGCCCACGCCCTTCACCCAAAACCAAGATGTGTGTTTATCCTCCGTGTAGCCTCACCCAAGGATGGGTGCATCACCATATGCGACTTCCTTCTTGCTGCGGCTATACTTGTTCCACGCACCTCTTCTTCATTGAGCGATGAGCGAATGAGATGTTCAAATGAGTTCCAACACACTTCAATATATATGCGTTTTAGGGGGAGGTTGTGGCTTGCCCAGCCAACCTCTCCCACGCCCTTGCTCCATCGCAAAAGCTTCTAACTTCAAGTTGGCCTTCCTGCACATGCCCCCAACCTCCGTCAGCATCACACGTTCGTTGGTCAGCCTCCATACCTTTATCACCATGCTACCACGTGTATAAACATCAGCTCGCCCTCCTTCATGCCTTCGCATTGTTCTCCAACGCCTTCACACAAGTCTGAGCTTGTATACATGTTCAACTGCAGTCGCACTTCATTCCACCCGCACACCTTTCATTGGTCGTAGTTGCACTTCACCCTGTGGGTGAGTCAAGGACCATAGGTCCTTATAGCCAGGGTGGTGTGGAGTGGTGCTACAGCACACACCTCGCGCCACACCAATGGCCTGCCCGCCCTTCGGGGGTGGTTGGGCAATTCAGGCCCTTGGGGGGTGGGCGGGCCACTGGGGTGGCGAGGGGTGGGCACTGTAGCACCAGCTTGTGCCACCGAGGCCTTCTGAGCCCAAGGGGGTGGGTGGGTTGCCGGGGGGCGCATGGTGGCGCCACGACCACTTGCACCACCCGGGGGCGGGTGGGCCTTGGGGTGGCCAGATGGGTGTTGCAGCACACCACAATGCCACCTTAGGCCGGCTCACAACCGGGGGTGGCTGGGATTCCGAGAACAACTAGCCATCTTAGTCAGTGGGCAGCCCGCTGGGTGGCGCGGGGTCATGCGTGACCCCCGCCAACTCGCGGTCCCCCCCACCTAGGGATGGCTGGGAGATTCCAAGAATCACCCAGCCACCCCAGGTGGGCAGGTGGGCACTGGGGTGGGCGCTACAGAACCATCCCGTACCACCTCGACGGTCTGCCTACCCCCCAGGGGTAGCTGGTTGATTCTTGGAATCGCCCAGCCACCCCTGGGGGGCGGGTGGGCTGTCGGGGTGGCGCGGGGTGTGCACCGCAGCCCCACCCTGCACCACCCTGGTGGCCCACCCGCCTTGCAGGGGTGGGTAGGCCGCTGGGGTGGCGTAGGGTGGGTGCCGCATAACCACCCCATGCCACCCCAGTGGCCTGCCTACACCCAACGGGTGGCTGGGTGATTCTGGCGACGCTCGAGGGGTGAGCGAGCCATCGTGGTGGTGAGGGATGGGTGCTGCAACACCACCCTGTGCCACCTCAGCGGCTTGCCCGCCTCCCAGGGGTGGTAGTGTTGCAGGTGCAGGTTGCTAGGGTGGCCCGGGGTGGGTGCCGTACACTACCCCGCGCCACCCTAGCGGCTAACCCACCCCCGAGGGGTGGCTGGTTGATAATCAACAAGCCACCCCCGGGGGGCGGGCGGGCCTCCGGGGTAGTGTTGCGGCACCCACCACGTGCCACCATGACGGCCCGCCCACCACTCGAGGGGTGGTTGGTTGATTTTGAGAATCAACCAACCACCCCTGGGGGGCGGGCGTGCCGCCTGGGTTGCGCGGGCTAGGTGCCGCAGCACCACTCGGGGTGTGGGCGTGCTGCAGGGATGGTGCGGGCTAGGTGCAGCAGCACCACCCTATGCGACCCCAGCGGCCCGCCTGCCTCCTGGGGGTAGGCAGGCTACTGGGGTGCCGCGGGATGGGCGTCACAGCACCACCCCGCACCACCCAGGCAGCTCACTTGTCCCCCGGGGGTGGCAGGGCTATTGCGGTAACCACATCGGCAGCCCGCCCGCCCCTTGGTGGTGGCTGGTTGATTCTCGGAATCAACTAGGCACCCTCAGGGGGAAGGCGAGCTGCTGGGGTGGCACACGGTGGTGCTGTGGTGCCCACCTCACACCACTATGGCGGCCTGCCTGCCCCCTGGGGGTGGCTGGTTGATTCTCAGAATTGCCCAGCCACCCCTAGGGGATGGGTGGGCTGCTGGGGTGGCATAGAGTGGTGCTACGGTGCCCATGCCGTGGCACTCCGATGGCCCACCTACCCTTGGGGGTGGCTGGTTAATTCTCGGAATCGCCTAGCCACCCCGGGGGGGCAAGCGGGCTGCTGGGGTGGTGTTGCGGAGGAACATCCCACGCTACCCCAGTGGCTCCCTCGTCTCCCCTGGGTGGCTGGGAGATTCCCGGAATTGCCCAGTCACCCGCGGGGGCTGGCGGGCCACCAGGGTGGCGCGGGATGGTGTTGCGCTGCCCACCCTGCACTACCTCGGCGGCTTGCCCACCCCTCGAGGATGGCTGGTTGAGTCCGAGAATCTAGTAGCCACCCTTCGGGGGCGGGCGGGCCATTGGGGTGGCACGTGGTGGTGCTGTGACGCCCACCCCGTGCCACCCTGGAGGCTCACTCAACTAGCCACCCCTAGGGGGCGGGGGGGCTGCTGGGGTGGCACATTGTGGTGTTGCAGTGCCCACCCTGCGTAACCCTAAAGGCTTGCCCACCCTCTGGGGATGGCTTATTGATTCTTGGAATAAACCAACCACTCCTGGGGAGCGGGCGGGTTATCGAGGTGGTGCAGGGTGGTGCTGCGGCGCCCACCCTTTGGCACCTCGGTGACTCGCCCACCCCCCGGCGGTGACTGGTTGATTCTCAAAATTACCCAGCCACCCCCAAGGGGGAAGACGGGTCGTTGGGGTGGTGCGAGGTGGTGCTACGGTGCCCACCCCTCGCAACCCCAGTGGCCCGCCCACCCCCAAGGAGTGGCTGGTTTATTCCGAGAACCAACAAGCCACCCCCAGGGGGCGAGCAAGCCTCCAGGATGGTGCGGGGTGGTGCTGTGGTGCCCACTCCATGCCACCCGACCAGCTCGCCCACACCTCCTGGGTGGCTGCTTGATTCGCTAGCCTTGAGGGGTGGGTGGGCCGTCGGGTTGACACGTGGTGGTGCTGCAACGTCCACCTCATGCCACACCGGAGGCCTGTCTGCCCCCAAGGGGTGGTTAGTTGATTCTCAGAATCTGCCAGCCACCTTCGGGGGGCCGACGGGCTGCCAGGGTGGTGCAGGTTGGTGTTGCGGCCCGCCCGCCCCCAGGTGGTGGTTGGGCGATTCCGAGAATCAACCAGCCACCCTTGGCGGGTGGACAGGCTGCCGAGGTGGTGCAGGGTGGGTGCCGTAGCCCACCCCGCACCACCCTTGCGGCCCGCCCGCCCCCTGGGGTGGTTGTTGGGCGATTCCGAGTCATAGCCAAATACTGACTTATGATGCTGTTGTTAGAAAACTAACATATGAAGACAAAGAAGCAAAAGGAGAGATAGTTAACATTTATAAAAAACCACAATTAATGATTAACTATCTTATAAACATATGTTCAAATGAAGGAGATTAGGTTCTAGATTTATTTTCTGTCTCAGGTAAGTTTCATTATACGGAATTGAATTTCAATATGTTATTTTTTAATTAATATGTCATTGTATTAATTAATTTCGTAATTTATGTTGTGCTTGATAATTAGGTACAACACTAGCATGTTGCCTTCATAAAGGAAGAAATTGCATTGCAATTGAAAAGATCCAATATAGTGCAATTTCATTCAGCAAAGAATTAATTCTCTCGAAATCAAGCTCATTTTTTGTAACTATTAATTAGTTATTCTTATAATGTTTTGACTTTGACATTTTATGAGAAGAATAAGCACTCAATTAAGGTTGTAATGCGTTCAATATTTATATTATGTTATTTTCACATTAATTTTTATGTTAATCATTATTTTTTGAAAAAAAAAGTGATTATTTTTTTTTGACATAAAATTCATAAAAAAAACTATTATTTAACCATTTTTAGTTAAAATTTTCCTATAAAAATTGTGATTTTGACATGTCATCTCTAGCAAAAAATTAAAAAAATTATCAAAACGTGTAGCTTTTTAGTTATATTTATGTTAAAAATGGTTATTTTTTTCGATTGCTACAAAATATTGTTTTTTAGAAACAATTATTTCATGTGGATTGAAAAATTAATTAACGTTGTATAAATATGTAGAATATCGAAAATTCAAATTATCGACCTTTTTCTTTAAATATGCAAAACAATAAAAACATCACTACAAAAAAATTAAAATTAAAATAAAAAAATAAAATATGAAGAAAAAGACCACCTCAAAAATGATTAAATTTACAAGATAATTATTTACATTTCATACATTAGAAAATAAAAAAAATAAGAAAAAAGCCTTTTAAAAAAGGGCCTGGTGTAGAATTACCTTCTACCATACCTTTACCATGAAGTATCCGAAGGCCCTTTTCTCCAAGATGTCCAAGCCTTTGATGCCGCAACATGGTCTTCTCTCCAGAGACCAATAGATTTTCTACTCCACTTTTAGGAACCACATAACTATTGCACCCACCAATAACAATGCTACCTTGCAGCTTGTACAGAGTTCCAATCTGAACTCCCCGCATCAATACCAGTGCTCCCTGAACCATCTTGTAGGTATCCTTGTCGAACACTGTTTTTACACCTGCATCATCCAGCTTGCTAGCAAAAATTAGATTTCTGGCTAATCCAGGAATATGTAGAACACCTGGAAGCATCCTAACCCTTCCACCTTGCAACTTCAACTTTACTTTTCTGCGACCAATGATTCTAGCCTTCTTGTCATCCCCCAAGAAGACATCACCACCATCATATTTCTCATA
>APFE031661164.1:17787-110900 GCA_000404065.3 Pinus taeda
GTTTTCTTGGAGATTTAGATCTCCCTCTAGATTTAGATCTCCCACTCGATGACTTAGTTTTGTTTCTGTTCTAGGACCGTCCTCGTACAGACAAGGCATCACCATTATAGCTCTCCATATTTTTCTGCCTCATCTCCTCTGTCAGCAAGGATGAGACTATTTCATCAAACTCCAAGGCAGTTGCATTGCTACCTATTGCAATAACCAGATTATCCCATGAATCTGGTAGAGAACACAACAAACTGATGCACTTATCTTCATTTGAAATTTTAATATCAACAGATGCTAACTGACTTACCACAATATTAAATGCATTTAGATGCTCTGTCATCAAGTCTCCATGTTTCATCGTCAGGTTATACAACTTTTTCCACAAGAACAGTTTATTCACTAGAGACTTAGATTGGTACAAAGTCCCTAACTTGTCCCACAAAGCCTTCGCTGTAGCTTCCCTTGATACATTCAACAATACTAAATCTGAGACACAATTGTATTATGCTCTTTACCTTCTGATCCAACTGCTTCCATTCTTCATCAGACACTCCCATTGGTTTAGTACCCAGATCTACCACGATCCACTAGTCTTTATCCACCAATAGATCCTCCATCTTGAGTTTCCACAAATCAAAACTGTGACCATTAAATTTCTAGATCTCTATCTTTCCACTGCTTGCCATCTTCTTTCACCACCAGAATCGATCTCACAGATCTCCCACTAAATAGGGTCTACCACAGGCCCGAGAGAAACCCCTCAACAACAAAGGCGTCCCCTTGAAGCCAAAACAACTCGGATACCAAATGTAGGTTTTAACCCCATATAGAAATTACCTGCATACGAATTCTAAAACATAGAAAAATAAACAATTGGAGAGCATAACACATAAAACACATATACACAGAGATTTTCCCACTGGATTCCAAAACTGGGACTACCAGCTTGATTTTTCATTATGTTCCTTTCAATGTTACAATACATATTTATACATGCCGAAGCATCCAATACCATGGACCGAAAACCATTGCGTCCAAAACACATGTGTGAAAATCATGCACAAAACCATAGGTGGGTCAGTCATTTAATGTCTCCCTTGAGACAAAATCTATCATTTATTAGTGATGGGGATCTATCTTTTATGGAAATCAAGAGAAAGAAGTGAGAAAAGTTGTTAAAGATAGATTAATTCTGGGGTCCAACAAACATCTTCACAAGTAAGTATATTTATGTTTACATATGAATCTTTAAAAAATTATTTTTGGAAGGAAAGCAACAAACTGGTTTGGGTTTGCTACAAATCCATTTGGACACATCACTCCCAACATTCAGATCAGTATTATTAGGGCTCATCAAAACCTAATCCAGTTGCTACATGCTTTAGACAAGTCATCAGTTTGAATGCCTTCTTCACTGAAAGTTTCCTAGCCTGAAGCCCTCTAGAAATTCCTCCTCGAGGGAATAGCATAGCCTTGGTCAGGGTAAATGCACTTTAGTGCAGGTAGGCCCATGTAATGGTGAATTTCATTGCACTTAGGCCCACTTTTACCCATGCTAGGCGAGATTGAGTGAATTCTTCATAGGGTTCTAGATACATTCTTATCTTCTGGAGCATTCTAGAAGATTCCCACACTTATCATCTCCTATGAGCTCAAAATTGGATAGGGAATGAGTTAAGTAACCTCCTATACTCTCATCCCTTCCTCCATGGAAAATAACTCTAAGTTTGGAAGGCCATTCAATACCCTCATTTATGACCAAACCACCTCCATTTTCCTATAAATTGAGCACTCATTTAAGTTATCAAGGGCTGGACTTTGAGAATTTGTAAGGAGATACTGTTGGTGTGAGGTTTGAGATTGTAAGAAGGTATTGTTATGCTTATGGTGTGATGAAGGGTGGAACTCAAGCCAGAGGAGTGACATTGGATCAGACTTCATGGTTGTAACTCTTCCTTCTACTTAATAAAGTTGTTTACACATTTTCCCATATTCTTGTCTTTATGTATGATGATTATATGTGTAAATTCTTTTGATTCCATTTGCTTATAGTTGATAGAACTCTTGCTTTGATTACTTTTTGTCCTTTGTTTATGATTGTAGGTACTTGTCGAGCGAATTAAGTTTGAGAAGGAGCGGCGGGAGCCATATAAAGGAGATAAAGGGAAATTGAAAGATAAAAAGTAGGTCTCTTGTCTTATTTATCTTCTATAGAAAAAGGTTAAACACTTTAATTCTGTTGTTATAGGTGTAGCTACCCACCTAGGGAAATTTTATTTATCCGTAGATGGAAAATTCCACATAGCAAATTGGCGACTCTACTAGGGAACAATCATCATTCTGATTAGTTTACCTTCATCCTACTACACCCTAGCAGACTTTACTTGCTTCCATTGATCTTGTTTCATCCTTTTTGAAGTTGTTTTTGGTAAAAATTATGCTTGAAAGCCCCTAGAATGGCCTGTCTCACACTAGCGCAGGCTTGGCTAGGACACAAAGTGCTACGGAGCACCCTTGGCTTGAGGACAGTTCTCTGAAGCGCACTGTCTCCCATTTAGGGATGTGCTGATCTTCCTTAGGTAAAAAATCCCACCTTTGACTTGATTTTTCCCAAATTTCCTACTATTTTTGCTTGCTGAAAGATCAATGACTGTTGTGTCTTTGAAATCAATTTGTGTTTTCTTTCCTAGCCCTACTATGGCCTTGATTGTTTAGTGTTTCTTAAATGATTTCTTTATCACTATCAATTCATTATCAAAGTTAGTTTATAGTCGATTAATCTTTTCTCAAAAGAAAGTGTCGTAAAAGTCTTCATTTCTTTCGAAAATGAACTATCGTAAAGTCTTCGTTCTTGCAAAAAGATTGATTGATTGTATGTGCATTACGGTTTGAAACTTTCTTGCATGGAAGAAAAGGATAGATCTGAACCTCATAAAAAATGAGGTCATGGATACAAGATGAAGATATCAAAAGAAGAAGGAATAGCCTCATAGTTTATGAAGATATTTGAAATAAGGGACCAACTACAAGATTTGGGAGAAATAATTTCTGACAAAGAGATGAATACCATAGTACTAAATGCACTTCCAAAGGAAAGGGGTAACTTTACATCAAGTATTTATTGAAATAAGGAAGCTAATCCATCCAAATATCTATGGTCACTATGTAAAATTGAACAAACTAGGTTGAAGTCAAAATTTGATGTAGGATCAAATGAGAAAACTCAAGCAGATGCTGCTATGGCACAAAGAAAAGGGAATTTTGGAAATTTGGTCCTAAGAAATGAAAGAAGAATATGGAAAAGGTTCAATGTTATGGATGTCAAGAATATGGGCACTACAATAGAGATTTTCCAAAGATAAAGAATGACAACAACAAAAGAGGAAGGGAAGAAGCCCATATCACTGAAGAAGTGGAAGAAGGTAAAAAGAAGAAATCCAAGAAGGAGGAAGTAAAAAATCTCTACTATGATTGAGATAGTATTCCTCACTTAGTTATTTTCAAGTTTTTGTTTCAAGTTTTCAGTTGTAAAGTATAGATATTATGAGTCAGTAGAAGTACTATAGGATGCATCATGTTAAGAGATGTCATCATAGAAGCATATGAGTGAAATAAAGAGTTCGTGACATCATAATGAAGAAGCATGAAAATAGATGAAATAGAAGTCTATAATAGTCACCTATAGAAGGATGTAGCTCTTGGTAACCTCATTCGAAGCATAACTAGTACTTATGGGAAGAATAAACTCATCTAGGATAGAGCTCATCATACATCATTCAAGATAGGCATTTTCAGGATGAGGATGATCATGATCCTCTGTTGGAATCTTAATGAGAAGATTCAAGCAATTGAAAGAAGAAAGTGTTTCATCAATAATCCCAACTTGTAAATAATTCATGGGATGATGGTGTGATGACAAAGTGAAGAAGTTCAGGATGATTGATGTACCTCCAATCAAGGAAGCCTCTGAAGGATGTCTAGATGACCAAAAGAAATAAATGAGGTATGTATGCATATATTTAGATAAAATTGAGTCATGTCATATGGTTTCAGAAATAAATACTCTACCTTATGAGCATGATCAAAAGAATGAATCTCCTCCTTGGAAGAATGCATGAAGACATGGTTCACACATTAACTAGATAAAATCAACTTAATATGTCCTCATATGAAATATGAGGCAGTTGAAAATATTAAAGGAACTATGATTGGATGTTACTGGGAAGAAATGTGTGAATAAAGAAGGGACGAGATCATGAAAAATGCAACTATGGAGAGGAAAATCGACATCCAAGGACTAAAATATTTGACTATGATATCTCCATGAAAAATATATGAAGATTTTGAGAAAGTATGGAACAATAAAGAGACCCTTGAAATTGTATATCTTTTGGAGATGTGCTAGTATATATGCAGGATGTTGATGCAAACAAGGATATGTCATGATGAATGACCATCACAAAAGGTAATTTTGATCTAAATGTTCATTTTCTATTTTGGAACAATATCTAGATGGCTTATGTAGGGCTGCCAAGGGAAGAGCTCTAGATGTCATCTACAACTGATATTCATGTGGTAGGAAGAAAAATCCTGAAGGAAACATGATAGGAAGAAGGTAGAAATGCAAGAAAGAAGGCCAGATATGCAATAATGGATCACTTTATGATGGAAATAAGGATGAAATGAAGGACATGATTCATGAATGAAAGTGATTGATGGAAGGTTCCCTACGAGAAGTACCAAAAGGATGTAGGCTCCATAACAAAGAAGAAATTCATGATATTGAAGGAGGGAGTCCTACAAGTACCTATTTGTCCCATGATCTCCAACTAAAGAGTTGCTAAAATGAAGTCCCTAGTTAAGAGGGAGCTTGATCAAGTCCCTAATTAAAAGGGAGCTTGGATACATTCCTTTTATAGGAATGGGTACATTCCTTCAATGGAATGGGTACATTCCTTAAATGGAATGGGTGCATTCCTTAAATGGAATGGGTACATCCTCCTTAGTTGAGAGAGAGAGATAGAAACATCATTATTGCATTCACTTGGGAAGACAAAATGGAGGATTGAGTAAGCATTTGGCATCCGATAATCATTGAAGATGTGTTAGGTCATCGAAGATATGAGTAGTCATAGAGGACCCACAATATTTGAGGATTGAGAATCTAGGATAAGAGTAACCCTGGCAGTACATACTTTGAAAGAATCCAGGTGGGATATGTTCTTAGAGAGACAATGATGAGGGTGTCTATAAATGATTGGTCTCGCCAACATTGTGCTCTAATATTATGGAGAGATAGAGCGGTTAGTCAAAGCCTTGATATGTGACAATAATGGATGATATGATGCTAATTACCAATCCGAATATTCTGACGAGAATTCTTCAGATTGAGATGTCCAAGTACCTTGTATGGATGATCAATACGTCCCTAGTTAAGAGGGAGTGTTGAAATATGTAACTAGGTTCAATCTTCATAATGACATGTGTAATCATGATTTTATATAAAGAAGAAAAATAAAATTATTTTGTTCTTGATACATGGGTTTCATGCTTAAGGAATGTATTTTATAGATGAAGCTCCCATTATGAGCTATTAGGATATATTGAAGACCCCTTTGGGCATGTTACATGGTGTAAAAGGGAGTTTATTTTAGTCATTAGAAGAGTAAAAATGCTTCCAAGACCTTGTCACAAGTACTCAATCAAGTCAGCTTTCCAAAGAAGCTATGGATTGTTCTAGAAGGAGATGTCGGCCTAGACGCATGCACAAGTTGACTTGTTTTGCGTGGACATACCACTATATAAAGGAGGACTCGACCTCACTTGAAGAGAAAATCATCAAGCATCTGAAATAGAAGCAACAGTGTGAGAAACACAAGAATAAGAGCCTCTCATCAAGCAAACAAGGGAGAATAAGGAGCCAAAGTGTTTTGGGTCTATTTTGGATCAAATATCTCTCACACGTGTGATAATGGATTGTAGTATCTATTGCAGAAGAAGCAGAGTTATCACACTCATCCTAGGAGGCCAAATTAAGGAAGAAATAAAGTTACTTACTAAGTCAAATTGTAGAAGAAAGAGTGATCTGAAATGGAGTAGATTAGTAATGTTGTGCTAATTCCCCATTCAAAATATAAAAATGTGCTTGAGGTTGTACTCGAAAATAACAAGTAAAAACATGAATTTTATGTGTGTTTTACTTAAGTTAATTTCTTGAATAAAACTTAAAAAATGAAAGAAAAAACTGAATGGAAGCATGCATCAATCAATAATACACCAACCATTGATAAAGGAGTTCATCCCTCCTGGGATTTTTAACAATGACCTGTTTTTCTTGTGATATGTGATGCGATGGGCTAATTTGCGGGACCAATGACAGAGTGACACATGGCACCTCCCGATTGGCTGAGACCTTTGCCTACATACGAGTAGTTCTATTCTCACCATTGTGTTTAGAATGACGAGCTCTTTGATTTGAATCTAAGATTATCAAGATTCTGACACTTTGATTTTTTTGGCAAATTATGAGCTCCTGATCACTCTTCCGCATTGAAAAACTTTTGGACTCCAAAAGTTTACTTTCAATTGTTTAGCATTTGAAGGTACAATTCCTTCATTTTTCCAAACTCGATCCAATCGATGTTTGAAGTTCCCTCACATGTACTTGTCTTGGCTTTTTCTCAAGCTGAACTTAAAATATAACTTGACCAAAGAAGTAAAGTTCGATGTTCTTCTCGGCTTGTCCATGTCACTATGGCCGTCCAAAACAACATCCTTCCCAAGAAATTCCAAGGTTCTCATCTGCAAAATCCTTATTGAGGCTAAGATCCTAAAAAAACTTTTCCAAATGAACCGAAATAAGCCTCACATAGTGAATACTTGTATAACTTGAGTGCTAAACACATTTAGAACATAATAAATGTGCTACAACTACTCATACAATAATTTTAAAATGATTTCTCAAACTATAAATAGAAATCCATTTTACAAAATTGAATAAACTTGCCTCCCAATTTTTCCATTCAAATTGACTACCAACAAGCCAAACTAGCATTATAATGCTTAAAGAAAACACTGTTGCATATAAGTGATTTATTTATGAACATCACTTTTACAAGTTACCCAACTATGGGGATATGCAACTAGTGAAAAACAAAATTTTACAAACTTCAGCTGGAAAAATAATCCACCGATTTCTTTCCCAACCACGTAGATGAACCCTCTATTTGGACTTTATCCTCTTCCGAAGCTGCTTTAGGGATGGTCACATCTTGTACAACTTTTTCTTTTGTTGCTTCCTGTTCTATTGCTTGCATGATTTGCTTTCCGTTGCGAGGATGAAGTCGTGGAAACATTTTCCAGCACTTCTCAAGCCAATGCCCACTGATATTGCAGTGAGTACAAAATTTCTTTTAAGTTCCTTTCGGCTCACTTGCCTTTCACCTTGGATGATATTTTCTCTTTTCGGTCTCAATTCTGGTAGAAATAAACATCTTCTTGATGACGTATTTCCTTTTATTGCACTTATATACAAAATGTTTAGTTGAAAGGGAAAAGGTTCATGGAAACATATTCCTCAACACATTATTCAAATCTGTGTGTTATTTTAGATTATGAACAACATTCGAATAAACAGAATGTATATACCTCTATTTGCTATCCTTTGGCTTATGCTGCTTGCCTGAGGAACTTGCATGGCAAGAAGAATTTAGCTTCCCTTCTTCTTCAACATCTTCATATCTCTTTGGAGATGCTTTTCACTTTGAGTCCTCCTTATGCTTGAGGAACCAAGAAGGAACCAATTTTAGATGCAACTCCCAACATCTTGCCTCCTCATGTCCTTTCTTACAACAAAAGGAACATGATACCCATGAACTGTTGCTATAAGGCCATTCTTCTTTTGTTACATAGCCTAAGCCTTCGTATTTAAGCCTCTCCTTGGCCTCAATTAGATTTTTAATTCCTTGCTAGTTTACTCCAAGGCCTCCTCCCTTGAAACCCATCTTGGTCAAGAGCTTGAATCCAATTCCTTTACTATGTTTTTCAAAGGCTGCAAATGAATTTATGTCAACATTTTCACATAAGGAAGAAACATGTAAATTCTTACCATTTTCTGCATCTATTGATTGACATATGAAGATGTTTTTGAACTCCCTTTTTATTTTGGATGTGTCCTCTTGGACTTTTTGGCTCTCTTCTTTAAGCTCGTTGAATTTGGGTGCTGATAAAACCTCATCTTCCACATCATGTGGACATAAGGTACAAACTTGTCCATCTTCCTTCTTGGAGGGAATTTTTACACTAGTATCTTGCATAAGAGTTGTAGAAAAACATGAAGATTGTGGATAAGATGGTGGTTTATCACCATTCTTGTTACCTTCTTCCCTTGGAGAACATTCTCCTCTTGGAGGTCTAGAGATTTCAACTTGAAATTTTGCATTCCTCTCTTCATAGAGTATTTTCACCATTTATGCCATGTCTAAGAAAGCCTTTCTAAAAGCCTTCACATACTCTGATATTCTTGCAGGATCTCCTCCTTAGGACATGCTTTGCTTGAATCTTCTACTGTAATTTGAGGTAGAACTTGGTGGTAGAGATTGTACTAATCTTTATCTCCTTTCCAAAACCTTCTCCTCACTTGAGCTTCAAAACAAATTCACTTGCAAATAATAGTCACTTCCTCTTTGCACAAAGCAAACCTATGCTCTGATACCAACTTCATCTGAAATGGAGCAGATTAGTAATGCTGTGCTAATTCCCCATTAAGAATATAAAAATGTGCTTGATGTTGTACTCCAAAATAATAAGTAAAAAATGAATTTTATGTGTGTTTTACTTAAGTTAGTTTCATGAATAAAACTTAAAACATGAAACCAAAACACTGAATGGAAGCATGCATCAATCAATAAGACACTAGGCATTGATAAAAGAGTTCACCCCTCCTGGGATACATCTCCTTGGATCGGCTCTAAAGGCATGACCCATTCTCATTATACTCAAATTTCTTTACTAATAAAGAGTATATAAATGCGTTGACAAAAAGAATGGCTAGTTTCCCCTTAAAGGAAACATTCATTTGCAAATAGCTCTCACTATAGACACATGACAACCTACAGTTAGTCATGAAAAATTAGCAATCTAAGGGATCTCAAATCAAGACCCCATACTCCAATTTCCAAGAGCATAAATAGTACTACAATCCACTTGAAGTACTTAAACAAGGCTCTTTCTCCATACACATATAGAGAAAAGAAGAAATAAAACTACAACACTATTGTAATGGCTGCTACAGAAAGCACATGGAGGCTGGAAGACCCCAACAAGGTCATCTCCACCATAAAATGAATCAACACTCTGGTTAAACAGAGAACCCATATGCTTCACTTTACAAAAAGCATATCAATAAGTGCTCCTTTGATCCTGAATTTTGTTCCAATGAGTTTAGAATGTCAAAAAATGGCTATCTAGCCTCTTTTTGCATCCCATTTGGTCGAAAATTGCCTTAGTTATGACTTCTATTAGTGTTTCCACATTTTTCTCCTCCAAATTTGGCTTATTGCTAGTTAAATTCATTATATGGAGTTAAATCTGGCAGTTCTACCAAAATCAGTGGTCCCCACCATATTTGAAGCCTATCTCGTAGTTAAGGCCCGAGTGGTCACATGCGTAGTGGCTTTTTCAATGGTGAAGGTGACATTTCACACCCTATTAGATATCACAATTGCAATTGTATATTCATATCACGTTGACGCTGTATCTGATTGGTATCGGTGGATCTAATAGGGATTATAAATTACAACCCATACTTTACCGCATCCGTGCCTTATTACAAATGGCAATCGACAGATGTCCTAGGGTTTTGTTTATGCCAGATTTTGTTTCCTACAATTGTGATTGCGATTGCGTTTATCACATCGCAACTCGGGTACCTAGGGGGATATTCTTATCCACTTGCGATATGCGATTGCATCGCAACCTGTTTGCGCAGGGCTTATTCTTCATGCTGTTCCCTTCACTGATGTGCGATTGTGATCCATCTTAATCGCAACTCCAACCAATTTCCAAATACCTTCCCGCTTGCCTTTACCACATCACACCATTCCCTACTTAGGGGCCGATTTTTAATGGCAACTTGTTTTTCCTGTGATATGCGATGTGATGGGCTGATTTGTCGGACCAACAATAGAGTGACACTTGGTGCCTCCCAATTGGCTGGGACCTTTTCGATGTCATCCCATCTTGCCATGTGGACAAGTCAAACTTAAAATTTGAGTTGCTCTAACTTCTGCATATGAGCTCGGATTTGAGTGTCATTCACACCATTGGATTCAAAATGAAAAGCTCTTTGATCTGAAGCTAAGTTGATCAAGATTTTGACACTTTGAGTGTTTTGGGAAATTTTGAGCTCCTGGTCAAAGAGACACTATCCAAGCAAAAAGGGAAGTTAGGGATAAAATAATTGTTTATTCCTCTCATGTGCTACAACTAGGGTTTTTGAAGAGGCTAAGAATTGTAGGCCAGTTACAACAGGTCAAAATATAAAGAGAAGCTGAGATCTATGGTGAAACAATCAATTTGAATAACGTTAACTCAAGGAAGAAGAATTGTTTCAAGGAAGCTTTATGACTTTGTCTTGGAGAGGTTAGTAGGTTAAGGGGGTTGGACTTGGAATTCATCAATTTAAGGTTCTATAAGAATAATAATTTGTTGTGTTTTCCTCTCAATATTGGAGAGGTTTTGGTCCTAGTTGATTGCCTACATCTTTTGTCTCTTGTATCATTATTGTTTATATTTTGGTAGCTGTTTGATGAAAAGATCACTGTAATAATCTAGCTAAATAAGAACCTAATCAAAAGAAGTAAAAAATAGTCAAAAGTGATTATCATCACTAGAGAAATCACTTCTTCTTTTTGCCCTAGATTTCTCAACAACTAACATGTCATCTATTGATTTGGGGTAGCATCGGACGTGCTCTAAGCCTCAAATTTTGTGAGGAGGCTTTGGTAAAAGTATGCTAAAGAAACCAAAAATCATTTTGGGAAATTCCACCCAGAAGTGATTTTATTAAAATAATTGATATTTTTAATGAGGTTCTGAAGTCTAAACTTATGAAAATTAAAATATTAATGGGTATTAATCTAATCAGAGGTGAAACTTCTAGAAAAATCCATCGATCAAGTTAACATCAATTTGAGCCTTTGATTATGTTTTAATCTAGGCTATTGATTGCTCAAGAAGAATATATAAGAAGCGACTTGAGGGTCATTTGGAAAATACACTAGGCAGATACTTAATTGCCCAAGAGAAATTGATTTTCTCACTGGTCGAAGTTCGACAAGAGAAAACCAACCAGAGGGAGAGTTGCAGGTGGAGGAGAGCCAGAGAGGGTTCAACATCAGTCAGGGAGACAGGGAAAAAGACACAAAGCAACATAAGGAACAACATTGGGCATATTGATGCTGGGAGAGGTAGTCCTAGCCCGAGTGACATAGGCATTGCGCAGGCCTGTCCAGATGCCAAAGAAATTGATGCTGGGCTAGACAGAATGATGCAGAGGGTCAAGGAACTTCTCTCTCATGCCAAACACTTGTTCAAGAACATATGTAAATATCTCTCAGTTCTATACTGCTGGGTGAAATTTTGTCCATGTTGATTTTGCCGAAGAATAATAAAACCCTCATCTGCTGCACCAATGTTCTCGTATTGGGTTTTTCCTAGGACAATTGTCCAAAACAAACTGTGACATTGTGTTTGTATATGTGTTGACATTTTACTTACATTTAGTTTTTGGAATTTTTTAATTGTGAAGGCTGCAATAGAATATGTTTCGATATTTCCAGTAAGAATACAATAGATAATTTATCTTCGAAGTAATAAGTAGAAGAAGTCATATTAATCATTGCAATAGGATTTCCTTTTTAGAAATTTTCACATGGTATCTGGGCGACAGGGAAGCAGAAGAGAAAATTGGAAGACCCAATGCTAAGAAAGGAAGGGAATTCGAATTCCTTGCAAGGGAAAAAATTCAAATCTTGTAGAGGGTTGAGCAATTGAAACCAAAGAGATCAAATTTTGTGGGAAACTCTCTCTTAGTGAGCTGACAAAGAGGTAAGTGTTTTCAGTCAAAGTTTATCAATGGTAGTAGGAAAAATGTAACAAAAGACTCAGCAAAGAAGACAATTTTTCCTACAGAAGTTGCCTGGATAGGTTAGCGTGAGAAATTGAAACAATATGGGTACTCAAAATTTCGAAGATTTTTCATGAAGAATTCACATGCTTAGCTAATTCAACATCATTAGATGTTTGGTACATTGATAGTGGGGCTTCAACTCATATCACTGGCGTATGAGAACATTTATCGAGCTACCAAGAAGAACAAATGGACTTCCAAATAACCATGGGAAACAAAATGAAGTGTACTCCCACAAGGAGAGGCACCATAGCTTTTGAAACGGAAGCAAAAAAAGAAATCCAAGCCACCAATGTTTTGCATGTGCTAGGATTAGGGATGAATCTAATTTCAGTGTCCCAGTTACAAGACAGGGGATATGATGTATACTTCATCAGGAAGAAAGTATACATTAAGCATCTAGGCTAGAAGAGGAAAAAGAAAATTGGGGTTCGAAGTAACAAGTTGTATAGGTTGTAGCTCAAATCAACAATGGCATTGATAGACAATAACTATAATGGGTAGAAGGAGCAAAATGAATTATGGCATAGGTGAATGGGGAACTTACACCGTGGAGCACCAAGGATGCTCAGAGAGACTGTTATAGGAAATGTGGAAAAAGTCGAAGTCGAGATTAATTCGGCAAGGGTAAAAAAGTTGAAAAACTTGTTAAAGTCGAGAGTTTTTTGAAAAAATCGGCAAAAAGTCGGAAAAATGAAAAAAACACAAAAATATTCATTTTTCTTTTTATTTATTTTTAACATCTAGACTATCCACAACATTAAATAAATGCATTTCCACATAAACATGTAAATAAAGCTAATATATAATATGTATATGAAGTCTAGTGCTACATCACATATCAAAATAGTGAATCAAATCTTGAATCTTGAGTCTTGCTTGAGTCCCAATTCTCAAGACAATTGAATTTCTGGGTCGACTCCCGATAAAATCGGGCATGTAACAAATAAATCATGAATTTTTTTTTTTATGAAAAATTTAACAAAAAATCGGAGGATTAAATCATTTTGTTTAAAAAATCAAAATTTTAGGATTTAATCCGATTTTTTGCAGAATTTTTCCACATTGGTTACTTGGGTACTAGTCCTAAGTAATGAACATGATGACTTATGCAGAGTATGTATACTAGGAGAGTACGCTAAAGAAACTTTTCCCAGAAGTAAAAATAGAGAAAGGGATCTATTAGGATTAATACAGTTACATATCTATGATCCTACATCCATAAGGGCTCTTAGTGGTGGTGAATACTTTGTCACTTTTATTGATGATCACTCCACAAAAACGTAAATCTATTTCTTAAAGACCAAGGATGAGGTCTCTGATCATTTCTAGGAGTTCAAGGCTCTTGTTGAAAATATGATAGGGAAAAAGATAAGGGTATTGCATTTAGATAACAGTGGATAATATACATATAAGGATTTCACAAATTTCTGTGAAAGGGAGGGCGTTAAAAGAAAGTGGACAACTCCATATAACCCAGAGTAGAATGGAGTGGCAGAATTGAAGAACCGAACTATTGTTGGGGCAACCAAGGCCACGTTGTATGAGAAAGATCTACCTAAGTATCTATGGGGGGAAGCTTGCAACACGACAATATATATTTAGAATAAAACTCCTCATAAAGTATTGGGAAAGAGAATGCCCGAAGGAGTATTTATAAGGAAGAAGCCAAAAGTCAGTCATCTAAGGATATTCAGAAGCATGGATTTTTGTCGCATTCTAGAAGAGAGACATAGCAAATTGGATAAAACTGCAGAGACAAGTTATCTTGTAGGATAAAACGAGACCTCAAAGGCATATAGAATCTACATTCCAGGAAACAGGAAGATTTTAGTAAGACAAGATACAAAGTTCACAGAAGATAGAGCTTTTGGGAAACCTCGTGAAATGCTTGCAGAAGATCAGTTAGGAGATGTTCCATTAGTCCAAGAACAACATGGGTGACAAGAATGATAGGAAGGAGAACATACACCTGAGACAAGTACAGTGATTAGTACTCGTATTTCCTCAGAGGGAGGAAATGCAGATGCTTCTTAACAGATAAAACAACAAAGTGAGAGGAAGAATTGGTTGAACTTCCCACCACCAATGGTAGAACGAGTAGAGATGTGCAACAAACATTGAGGGAGTATAAGAGTTTATTGGAGATCCTAGAGATAAGAAGAGGTAACAAAAAAAACAGATAGATACCAAGCATTGGTAGCTCAAGTTGGAGAAAATTCTAGCTTTCAGGAAGCTGTTCAAAACTAAGTGTGGGTGGATGCCATGGTGGAAGATTACAACTCCTTCATGACGAATGATGTATGAGAAGTAGTACCTAGACCGGAAAATAGATTAGTTGTGGGTTCACGATGGATCTACAAGATCAAGTATGTTGCAGATGAGAACATAGAGAAGTATAAGGAAAGGTTCGTGGAAAAGGGACATGCTCAGAAATAAGGTATAGATTATGAAGATACCTTTGCCCCTATTTCTCCTTACACCTCTATCAGATATGTTATATCCCTAGCAACTCAAATGGGATGGGAGATTTACTAGATGGACATCAAGACAAAATTCTTGAACTGGGTGATAGAAGAAGAGGTGTATAGAGAACAACCCAAAGGATTTGAAATTCATGAGAAGAAGTCTCATGTTTGTAGGTTAAAAAAAGCCCTGTATGGGCTCAAGCAGACACCTAAAGCATGGTATGGTTAAATTTATAGTTAATTGCAACAATTTGGATTTGTGAAGAGTGATGCTGATCCCAATATCTACTATTCAGTGGTAGAGAATGAGCCACTTATTTTGGTACTATATGTAGATGACCTATTTCTAACTGGATCATCTAGGACTGCAAGAAGAATCCTCAAGCCAAATTTGACATGAAGGACTTGGGATTGATGCATTATTCTCTAGGGCTAGAAGTTTGGAAGAACAATGGCGAGATCTTCCTTGGTCAAGGAAGATATGCTACAGATATTTTGAAGAGGTTCAAAATGTAGGATTTCCGATCCATGGCTACTCCCATGATCACTAACTAGAAACGAATAGATGCATAAGAGGATAAAGAAGTAGATCCCACTTTCTACAAAAAATTCATTGGGTCTCTTATGTATCTGATCAACACTAGGCGAGACATTTTCTTTGTATTTAACACTCTTAGTTAGTTCATAGTGGAGCCAAAAATGGTGCGTTGGGCAATAGCTTGACACATACTTAGGTATGTACGAGGAATAATCGGATATGGGTTGAAGTATTCTAGAGGAGAGGTGTTAAGTTATGGTATGTTATATGCTTATAATAGTTTACTTCTTTTTCTTATTATATTCCATAGATTAGCAATAACATGTACATAAAGTAAAGTGTAGATAGAACATTAAACGATCAATAGAAAACAAGCCAAGACAAGAGACATCAGATGTGGCAGCTAGCCAGGGACAAACACCACAATGTGTGGGAAACCCTTTGATCAAATCTTCTTTTATCTTCAATAATTCAGCAAAGAGAAATAGTACAATAAATTTGATTTATATCAATGGTAGCAAACCCTAGATCAACAACATCATCATTAGTAGTTTCATCATCAAAACTAGGGCAGAAAATATCTCACAAACCGACTATTGTATCGACATGATTCCACCACCAAAAGTTGCAGCTTCCAGAGGACGTTCAGATGAACCTACATTATAGTTCAAATGAGGAGATATTTTAGTCCATGCAGGTCAAACTTCTGCAGTTGCAGCTTCAGTTTCAGCAACTTCCTTCAAACTAGGGCAGTTGATATCTTGCAAACATTCCATCGGATTGACTTGATTCCACCACAAAAAGTTGTGGCTTTTAGAGGAGGTTCAAATGAACCTACAATGCAATTTAGATGAGGACATATTCTATAGCACGTAGGTCAAACTTTACTTCTGCAGTTGCAGCTTCAGTTTCAGCAACTTCCGGCTTCACATGTGTGAGGGAGAGACCCTTTTCTGCGCAGTAGAGAGAAGACTCTTTTCTACACAGTAGAGAAGAGACTCTTTTCTGCGCAGTAAAGAGAGAGATGTGATGAGATGAGTGAGTCCAAATGAAGAAAATTCCTCCTATATTTATAAATAACATTGGTGTTTGAATAGATGCGACTGTTGGGATTCTGAGCCTACATGAGTTGTAGGTTCGCTTGATAATAATTCCATAATCAAAATAAATTCATATCACCATGAATACTTATCGAAATTGGATGATCCTTATATCAATCCTACACCTCTTGAAAAGAGGAATCTAGCAAGAATATTATCAGCCATGAATAAGATGACCCACATGAATTTTTTCCCTAGTTGCCAATTTTAACACTCCCTCTGAACTAGGGAGAACTTCATATGCAATCTGTATATCAGTTGTTACTATTCATCCATCAAATGCACTGCCCTGTACATACTAGACCTTGCCCTGCTCTGCTCTATTCTACATGTTCTACTTTGTCTTCTTCAGCCCTATACTGATCTGCATTGTTTTTCTCTGTTATGATCTGCTCTTGCATTGTTCTGTTTTGCTCTGCTTTTGTCCGAATTATGAAGAAGAAGAAATGATCGAGGATGTATCATACTAACTCAAAATCATTCTCAAAGTATTACCACTGGTCCTAGACCAGTCTCAATTGACTTGAAGTCAGCGTCATAGTATGTACAACTCCTAACTCTGGTCCTAGACCAGTAACATCCTCCACTGACTCAAAGTCAGTCTCAGAGTGCATACCACTGGTCCTAGACGAGTCTCAACTGACCCGAAGTCAGTGTCATAGAATGTACCACTCCTACCACTAGTCCCAGACTAGTATCACAGTCTTAGAGTGTGTACCACTGGTCACAGACCAATCTCAACCTACCCGAAGTTAGCGTCATAGTATGTACGATTCTCACTGGTCCTAGACCAGTACTGCATTGACACAAAGTTAGCCTCAAAGTATGTACCATTGGTCCTAGACCAATCTCAACTGACTCGAAGTTAGTGTCATAGTATGGTACAATTCCTACCACTGGTCCTAGACCAGTATCAATGATCCCAAATCAATGGAGGTCATCCTAGTGTAGGGAGTACGGTAGATACAACCATGCATCCATCGGTACTACTATGGTCCCTAACTTCATTTCCCTGCTCATTGATCAGATGAGAGGTACTTCCCATGATTCCCAAAATACATGGGTACGATGCCTCGACAAGAGAACTAATCAATCCTGTCCTCACAGGAGAACACATCAATCTTGCTACAATTTCCGTGGAGAACACATCAATCCAGGCTGCCATGGAGAACACATCAATCCAGGACTCATAGGAGAACTAATCATCCTGCTACACAGGAGAGCGAATCATCCTGTTCCACAAGAGAGTGAATCATCTTGTCCCACAAAGAGAGTGAATCATCTTGTTCCAGTGCGCACCACCAGGGGAGGGTGAGTCACCCTGCGGTCATATGTTGCTCCAGTAAGAACCGTAAGCCCTTAGAGCTCCCAAAGCTCAATGTATGCAACATGCAAGACCCTTATATAGGGTTTCTTGATGACTCCAAGTCATTTGGGAAAATCACAGATTAGATCTTTCCTCGGGGCTTTGATAAGGTGTATCGACTTGTACATCATCTTAATGTGATGGAGCCTCCTTGCTTATTGACTTACCATATCCCAGATGATGTCTATATACTGGAGCAATCAATGAATATGGGATTCCTCAATAATTGAATCCCACCTTTGGTTGTTACAGAGAATCACAGTGGTATCCAATGTAAATCCAAACAACTCACTGAAGAGCTTCCATAGCCAAACTGCCTCACACGAGGCCATGCTAGTAGCAATATATTCTACTTTGGTGGTGCTCAAAGCCATCGACTTCTGCTTCCTTCTCATCCAGGATATCGAAGTAGATCACAAGGTGAAAAAGAACCCAAAAGTGTTCTTACGGTCCACCACACTGCCTACCCAATCAACATTAGTGTATCCAAGTAGTTTCACATCTCCGGTAGTGTATCTTAACCCATTAGTAATTGTGCCATGAAGATATCTCAAAAGATTCTTGGCATCAATCTAGTGAGGCTCAACCAATATGAGCTCACAATGCTAACTACAAAACATATTTTCGGATGGAGGTTCACCAAGAACATCAATGCGAATGAGTTTATGAAATTCAAAGGCATTTCCCAAATCTGGTTCGATAGCACTACCATATAACTTCTAAAAGTTAAGATCCTCGAGGTAGTCACAGGCTTGCAGTCCGTCATACCGGATCTTTCCAATATATTTACCACATATTTTCCTTGAGATAGGAAAATTTTCCCCTGGCTTCTGCCGTACTTCAAGTCCTTGGTCCATCATTTCAAATTCAGAAGCCAACTCCCTCTTACATTTGTGAATGAGAGGGTCTGCATCTGTTAGAAAGAAGTCATCCACATATAGCACCAGTATGAGAGGCTTGTCATCTTCAACCTTAAAGTAAAGGTTAGGATTGACTTCAATCCTAGTGAATCCCAGCTTCATCAAGTAGCTATTGATCCTCTCATACCATGTTTGAGGTGCTTACTTCAGCCCATAGAGAGCCTTCTTCAACCTACATGCATGAGATTTTCGATCATAAATCTCAAATCCTTCGAGTTGCTCCACATAGACCTCTTCTTTGATTGAACAATGTAAGAACACGGTCTTGACATCCATCTGATGCAGGTTCCATCCTTGTGAAGCCATAAGGGCTATGATCAAGTGAATGGTTGTAGATCTGGAAACAGGTGCAAATATCATAGTCTATACCTTCCTTCTGGGGGAAACCACGACCAACAAAACGAGTCTTTTACTATTCCGTAATTCCATATGTTGTAGCTTTATCTTGTAAAGCCATTTTGAAGTAACAATTGTCTTCTCCTAGGGTCTGGGAACTACTTCCAAGACATCATTATCCATAATGGTCATAGCATCCTTCCATACTTGATGCTTGATGACATCTGAGAATGACGAAGGCTCATTTTGTATGATTGTGCTCATACTAGTCAGGTATCCCTGATACCTATTGGGTTTCTTACTTTCACAGAAGATTCCTCGGGGTGTAGCATTTCCTTCAGCATCATCAAGTATCGCCCTAAGCCATGAAGACCTCTTCCTGGAAGAGGAAGGCTCAGGTGGATAACTAGAATCCATCGGTTCTTCCACATTAGGCATTGTTACATCATCTACCCATAGGGACAACTTCCACAATCGTATGGTGCCACACCATTCCGCTCTGGAGTATGTGGTGTAGTAGTCTCCCTCTTAATGCCAGCCTCATATATGCCTGAATAAACCAACTATAATATATTGGAGGTCTTGCTTTGGCTTGAGGGTAATGGTCCCTTTTTGAGCTTTCCTTCGGCACATCGTAGACATACACCTTCTTTCTATACTTGGAATTCGGGCATCCCTGTCACCATTTGTCTTATACCGAGTAGAGCTTTATAATGAAGGTGGGCAAACCTCTGATGCCAAAGTTTGGATTGAAGAGATGTGTCATAAGATATGACATCTAGCGGAATTCAATCGGCCTGATATAATGAATCAACACGAAACCCAAGAGTAAAGGCATCTTTAACATTATTTTTCCATTTTTCCATATACGTACTTTGCCATTTCTGAAGGTTACCTTGTAGCCTTTGTCTTTCATTGCCGAGATGGACACCAGGTTCTTTTTGAGGTCAGGTGCATTTAATACATCCTAGAATTTCTAGCCTTCTTGAATGGTTGTCCTCTTCCTTGATTCCTTGCTCTCCTCTTACATTTGCTATTGAATTTGTCATTGCTTTGATTGCCATCAGAGGGATTTTGATCATCGTCCCAGTGTGAGTCCTTTCTATCAGGGCACTCCCTTGCATAGTGACCTGCTTTATTGCAGATGTAACATCCTCTTTTTCTTCCACCCTTAGGTCCAACCTTTCCTTTTGATTTAGTCCCAAAATTATTTCTTTTCTTAGCATGAGAAGAAAAGGCAGTAGGAGGACCTTTAGGCATGGGCATTTCTTGCTCTTCTACCCATGTTTCTTCTTGAATGCATCTAGCCATTTATTTCTTGAAACCAGGAATTACATTATTGTTCAGAAGAGTAGTCTTGAACACATACCATTCAGATGGTAATCCTCCAAGAGTTGTGAGTGCCATTTCCCTATCAGTAATAGTCTCCAATAGATAGGAGATCATTCTTGATCTTGGTGATTCTTAAGAAGTATGCTTGCATACTCTCATCTTTACCCTTCTTGATTTCCCTCAGCTTATTTCTAAGAAAGAAAACTTGATTTGCATCATTGAATTTAAATAAACTCACCAGTCTATCGTAGATTTCCTTGGAGGTGTCCAGTTTTCAGAGATGTAGGCCACCAAGTTCTTTTCAATAGAGTCCCAGATGATCTTCTTTGTTTTGACTTCTCTACTTTTCCATTTGTTCCAGGCAGCAACAGATGCATTTGATGGAGGCACAATAATATTGCCTCTCACATGGTCCAACACTCCTTGATATTTTAGAGTTAGATCGATAGGCATCTTCTATCTGTGATAGTCTGCTTTCTCACGGAGCTTGTCTTCAGCAAGAAAGAGTGATGAGGACGTCATAGTTATTTGAGGATAGCCTTGCCAATCTTCTCTTAGGTGATTACTCTTGCTCTTGCTCCGGCTTTGTCTTCACCTCAGCTCTGGTTCCGTGTTACGTTATGGTATGTCCTATGCTTATAATAGTTTACTTCTTTCCCTTATTATATTCCACAGATTAACAATCACATTTACCTAAATTAAAGTGCAGATAGAACATTGAATGATTGACAGAAAACAAGCCAAGACAAGAGACACAAGATGTGGCGGCTAGCCAGGGACAAACCCCACAATGTGTGGGGAAACCCTTTGATTAAATACTATTTTATCTTCAATAATTCAACAAAGAGAAATAGTACAATAAATCTGATTTATATCAGCAGTAGCAAACCCTAGATCAACAACATCAACATTAGCGACTTCATCATCAAAACTAGGGCATATGATATCTCACAAATCGACCGTCGGATCGGCATGATTCCACCACCAAAAGTTGTGGCTTCCAGAGGAGGTTCAAATGAACCTACATCATATTTTAGATGAGGAGATATTATAGTCCACGCAGGCCAAACTTTACTTCTGTATTTGCAGCTTCAGTTTTAGCAGCTTCCTTCAAACTAGGGCAGTCGATATCTTGCAAACCGTTCATCGGATTGACTTGATTCCACCACTAAAAGTTGCGGCTTTTAGAGGAGGTTTAGATGAACCTACAACATAGTTCAGATGAGTAGATCTTATTGTCCACGTAGGTCAAAATTTGCTTCTATAGTTGCAACTTTAGTTTCAGTAGCTTCTGACTTCACATGTGTGAGGGAGAGACCCTTTTCTGCGCAGTAGAGAAGAGGCTCTTTTCTGCGCAATAGAGAGAGAAAGATGTGATGAGATGAGTGAGTCCAAATGAGGAAAATTACTCCTGTATTTATACACAACGTTGGCGTTTGAATAGATGCGACTGTTGGGCTTCTGAGCCTACATGAGTTGTAGGTTGGCTTGATAATAATTCCATAATCAAAATAAATTCATATATGCATGAATACTTATCGGAAACAGATGATATTTATATCAATCCTACACCTCTCAACGAGAGGAATCTAATAAAAATATTATCAGCCATGAATAAGATGGCCCACATGAATTATTTCCCTAGTTGCCAATTTTAACAAGAGGATTTCAGCTTGAATGGGTTCACTGATGCAGATTGGGCAGGTAATTCAGTAAATCGAAAAATTACCTTTGGGTACTGCTTCAGTGTTGGATCAGGGATGATATCCTAGTGTAGTAGGAAGTAGAAATTGGTATTACTAGTTCAGGAGAAGCATAATATATGGCATCCAACACAACTATGTGTGAATCTACATGGCTCAGAAAATTTCTTGTGAGCCTATTCAGGAAAAGGATGGAAGCGACCAAGGTTTAGTGCGATAGTTAGAGTCGCATCAAAATTTCTAAGAATCCAGTATTTCATGATTGGTCAAAACATATAGATATCCGTTGTCACTTTATCAGAGACTATGTTCAACATGGGGTTGTACAACTACAATATGTTAACACAGGAGAGCAGGTGATTGATATACACACAAACGCTCTCAGAAGAGCTAAGTTTACTCAGCTTAGGGAGTATTTGGGTATGATTGAAAATCCACTTCAGTAGTAGGAGAAGGATGCAGTTTTGGATGGCAGGACCAAAAACAACACAGATGCAGAGGGAGTTTCTATATTGGTTGGCTATGTGGGGCCTGATCCAGGTTCAAGGTTAGTTAGCCAAACAAATCCCTACAATACTGGCCCTTTCAGCATCAACCCGTGGAATGAACACCTAGATCTCACCCAAAGCAGTATGGGGGGATGCACGAACCAAGTTTCCACACCTTGAGATGGTCATGATGTCGGTTTATACCCTCTGTTCTTGCTTTCATGCAGGTCGTTAAGTTCTAGGGCTCTGCCAGTCTAGACCTTTATTCCAGCCTTTAGTACCCCCGTGAAGGAGTAAGATTGACCCATGCACAACCCTAACCTATGGTTCAGGAAATTTTGCATTGCTATGACAATGTATCATACGAGTTCCTATGTTATCTTAAGTGTTTTATTTATCTTACTAAACAATCATAGTTAGCACCATGTAAATAGATATTCTTACTTGCATTCGATTAACTAATACAATCACATATATTCATGCATCACATGAACATTTGTATTTTAAACTCAAAATGCAATATAACCAAATGCATTAACAAGAAATAGATACACAGAATTTGTAGAATACTTCTCTTTATTGATATCTTCAGACTGTTACAGAATCTATTTGCCCTACTGATAAGCCCCAAAAATGGGTAACTTTATGGGCTCATTTTGCCTATTATTCTCATTTAATCCACCATTATCTATAGTTTTATGCATGCTTTTGAATATATTTATGTTAATTGAATGAATGGGAATAGTCACTTGACCACAAATTCTAATACGTGCTTATTGCAGATTTTTGAACATTTTTTGGGACCAAGGTTAGGAATTTATGAGTAAACTGGCAGCCAAATACGAAGGAACAAGGCTGAGGATTTATAGGAGCGGTGTCTCCTACACTAAATGACCCTTTCCTCATGTTCTCCACCATCAGCTCGGAGTTCAAGAACCCACCAAATATGATTTCAAGGGGCAGCCGAGCAGGTCTAGTGAAGTAGTTGATTAACTACAATTTTGGGCAGCCAAGCTCCTAAAGTTAAGGAGGATTGTTGAGAGTCCTCATTTTCATAAGTAGGAAGGCTTAAAGCCTTGATAGTTTAGCTATTGAACAATTTATTTTCACACTTTAGTGTAGCTCTACATTCAACTCATTTTTCGAGCTCTTTCTGTAAATAGTTTTGTGACATGACTATTATTTTTTGATTAATGAAGATGAATCTCGCTTTGCACCAGATCTGAGATTTTTGAGGAGGCTATAGCTCTTGGGGTTGGGCCCAACCCAAGTGTCAGTACCTCATTTGTGTACTTTTATGTGTTTTTTTTGCATTCATAGAATAATTTCTGTTATTTAGGTTAGAATTTTGCTTTGTTAGGTTGTTTTTGATGATTAAGATTGTTTTTCATGCTTTAGGTTGATTTCATAGTTTGGTAACATAAAAGATCCAAAAAAAGGCCATAAAGTAGTCCTTTATCTCATCTCTCCCTTCCTGGGAACATGAGCTGAGACCAAGGCATACTTGCTGCCACAAAAACACTGTTTTTGATTTCCAATGCAATTGCTAGTGTTAGATTTTAAGTTGGAAAAGTTGATATCAGTTGTGTTTTCATGTTTAGATTTGTTCTTCCTCAGTTTCCATAGCTCTCTTGCATGATTTTCTGCTTATAAACTTCTGTTCATCATATTTCTGGTTTTTAAGGGCAGATTAGGTCAAAATAGATATATCTCTGGTTTTTTCAGTCTTTGTTCGATCAATTTTAGAAAATAGTGTGCAGAGCACTTGTAATACATTCCTACCTACCCTTCCTCCATCATATACCCTGTTCCAGCTGTTAATTCAAGTTTTCTTCCCTTCATTTGCCACACTTTCCCAACTTGCCCTAATTTCTACATTTTTGTGCAACATTGCTCTCTCCATCCTTGAACAAATCCAACCATCTTCATCACTCCTTAGCTTCATTTACTAGGTCTTAGACCCCTTAAAATCCTTATCCATCCTTCGTTTCCACTTTCCCACCATTTTTCCACCATCAACCCTCTAAGAACCACTTTCGGCCTGTTCTTCTAGAACTTCTTGTAGATCCCCTGCAGGCTTCCTGTAGAAGTTCACACGAGCAGTTTTTCAAGATTTGATCACTGTGGAATTTTCCAGAAGGGTGCTAGTGACCCCTCAAGTCCTCTTCTCACCTTCCCAACCTGTTGCAAATTCCCACTCCACTTTCTTTTGCCAATAAGCCTCTGCACAGTTAAAAATAGTTAAACCACATGCATAATAATTCTGCATAAAATTACTCAAAAATACAAAAATATGATTTTTCCATATTTTCCTTTAGAAGTAGCTTAGACACATGCATTTTACCTTTCCAAGAGTCAATGGCATCCATTTCAGTAGCTTTCATCTCTTTTTTTGCACCAGTAGGGTTAGTAAGTAAAACTAGGGTTTTCTAGGGTTTGCATTTCCTTTTAGCTTTCAACTTCTTTCTGCAAGTAGACTAGATTATTTTAAGTTAGCTTTCATCCATCATAGTTAAAAGCTTCTTCTAAGAACTCATAGAAGTTGGCTTAAGCTCCTAGCGAACTTGTGCCAGCTGATCAAGTGACAACCTGCAGTGAGAGCTAGTACTTGTGCATATAGCATCGTCGCTTCCAAGTTTGTTACGAACTATCGGGTTGAGAAAAGTAAAGAAGGGATTCCCAGGAGTTGCAACATGATTGCTGCAATACTGGAGCCCACCATCTTTTTGGCACTGTCAATGGCAAAGCGTTAGAGTATTTGTGATTACTGGTTTTCTTCTATTTTCTACTGCAACATTGTGCTAAGTAGTTTATTTCAGCAAGAGTAGAGTAGTTGTTTCATTTCAATTCCACAATTTCATTTCCACAAAAGTAGATTAGACATTTCCTACTTTCATTTCATTTATGCAATTTCAATTCTGCAAGTGTAGCTTAGCATTTCAATTCTGCAAGCGTAGCTTAGCATTTCAGTTTTGCAATTTCAATTCTACAAGCGTAGCTTAACATTTCAATTCTGCAATCTCATTTCAGCAACATAGATTAGTCATTTCCCACTTTCATTTCAATTCTGCAATTTTCATTCCAGCCAAGTTTATTTTAGTTAGTTGCAATTTGTTGTTCAAGCAATTTCAGTTTTGCAGGTACAAGCAGAGAAAACAAAAATCAACCAAAAATATTTCATTTCATGCCTTGTAGGAACATAGACAATTCAGGAAAATTCCTACCTAACACCGCCACCACATCACTGGGTCACCCTTCTCTCTTCTTCGGTGGCAGTGATCCAGAAGAACCTATAGGTGAACCTCTAGAGATATACTAAGATCCTATAACAGAAGAAGAGCAAGAAAACATTCCCCTGAGACCATGGTTGAACACAGAAATGGTATAGGGAATGAGGAGAGAATAGAAGGCACCCTTACCATTTGATAGACCAATGGAGACACAAAAATGAAAAACATAAGTCCCTCAGCCTTACCTCACTTCTATGGATTGACCACTGAAGACCCTGATACCTTCTTGTTTGAGTTTTCTATCCTTTGTCGAACTTATGACTATGTAGAAGACGAGCATAAGTTGAAACTCTTTCCCTCTACCCTCAAGGATGTAGCACTTCGGTGGTTCATGGGGTTACTTGGAAACAATATCACAACTTGGGCTCAGATGTAGCAAGCCTTTAACAAAAAATACCAGAATTACTGTAGGTCAAAGGAAACAAAGGGAGAAATCTTTTGGATGACCATGGGAAGTGATGAATCTTTAGAAGACTATGAAGAAAGGTTCCAACTCAGTTATAAAAGGGCCAGGTGCACACTTGACCCCGAATCTCTGAAGCTGGTTTTTCTCCAAGGAGTCCCTGAAGACCTTCTAGATACCCTCCATTTTCTAGCTGGGGGAGATATCTACCAGCTACCTTATGATGACATAAAGACTGTGTTTAGAAACCATTCTAGGGAAACTTAGAAAAGAGGTGGGGGGAGTCAACTTTCAGCCATTGCCACCTTATCCAAACATGAGTTTACAAATCAGATGGAAGACCTCAAAAGTGAGGTGAGACAGACCATGCCATGCAAATGGATACCTTCCAAATCCAACAAAAGCAAGAGGAAGCTGAGAGGGTTTTGGCGATCTTTTGTCCCAGATGCACAATGAAGCATCCTAGGAATGAGTGTCCATTACACTCCATAGAGGTATGTTTCATTTGTGAGGCAGACCACCCTACAAACTAGTGCCCAACCTTACCCATATTTAAAGCTATGTACCAAGGGGCTGAAGGAGCCATTGAAGACCCAGACCTTACTAGCAGGGGATGCAAGGGACATCCTAGACTTATTACAACCCTAATCAAGCCACTTCCATACCTTCTTGGGGCCCCCCTGCTCATCGTTCTTGGTCCGCACCCCCTCCTTGGTCATATCCATCTCAATACCATACTCGACCTGCTGCTCATTCATTTCATTCTCATATTTAGCCACAACCTCAGTGGAATGCACCTCATCAAGGGTGGAGGCCCCAATACAACTCTCCCCTCGCTATTTTTCGTCCACCACTTTCTCAACCACAACCATTACCCCCTAGTCCTCCAAGACAACCTTAGATACCTGCTCAACCGAACTTGAACCCCAATAACAGACATGCTTGGTAGGTATATACTGGAGAGACAACATGCCCTACCTATGTTGTGGAGATTCAAGAGATTAACCTATGATCTGGAAGGTCCTCCTAGGCAACGAACTCCTAAGGAGGATGAAGAAGAGAAACAGGAAAGTGAACCAAAAGCCATTCCACCCTTTCTTGAGAGACTAGCTGGAACCACGCAACCAAACCCAGAAGAGACTAAACTTCTGGGAGAACTTAAATAGTTATGTGTAAAAATAGCACTTCTCCAGACCATAAAAGATGTACCAATCATCAAAAAATCGATCAAAGAGAAGTGTTTCAAGCACCTAGGCAGGGGCAAGAGAGATGCCGCAACTATCAATGTCATAGGACAACTGTCCGACCTGATGTTGGGACAAGTAATCTATCCAAAATATCTAGACCCTGGGAGTCTTGTAGTCGATATCCACATCAATGGCACCATAATCCCCACACCCTGATCGATCTAGGGGCTGCCAATAATGTGATGACTAGGGACACTATGCTTAAGCTCAACCTTCAGGGCTCCCTAAGAAAGACCTTGATAGTACTGTAGCTAGCAGATCGCTCCACCGTGACCCCTGAGGGGATTGTGGAAGAAGTCATGGTCTCCATTGATTCTTGGGAGTACCCTGCGGACTTCTTGGTCCTTCAGCCAAAGGAAAAACTCAATGGGTACCCCCCATCTTGGGAAGGCCTTGGTTAGCTATTGTAGATTCTTACATCAGTTGTCGAGCTGGGAGCATGACCATTAAGAATGGGTGTATGTCCAAATAGCTAGTCCTATACCATCCTGCCCAGCCTCTGCTAGAACATGACTTACCTCTCTTGTTGGAGGAGAAAGATGAGGATGAAGTCTACTCTGCACCATTGTGCATAGTGGAAGCCATCAAGGGAGGTCCTCAAACAGAGGATGACCTTATTGAGAATTTGATTCAAAATCCACCTCCCAGTGTGCTTCCATTAGAAGAGTTTCTAGAAGATGCCCAAGCCAGTGCTTTAGTGGATCTCTCCATGGCTGATCCGACCTCTCCCCGAGTTAAGAATGTGGAATTTGGCCCTGAAAGAACCTTGAAGATCAACTCATCCCTATCCCCCTCTCAGGAGAAAGAGCTGTATAACTTATTGAAAAACCATTTGGATGCTTTTGCTTCGAGCTATAAGGAGATGAAAGGAGTCCACCCTTCAGTCTGTACCCATCACATTTACATTAAAGAGGATTATAGACCAGTCATGTAGCCTAAGAGGAGGACGGATCTAGCCCTTAAGTACATTGTCAAAGAAGAATTGAAAAAGTTGCTGGATGCAGGATTCATCTACCCTATCTCTGATAGTGAGTGGGCTTTTCCTTTGGTGCTTGTGCCCAACAAAAACAGGAAGTGGAGAATCTGTGTAGACTACCAAGAACTTAAAAAAGCTACCAAAAAGGACCATTTCCCTTTGCCTTTCATAGATCAAGTGTTAGATGGCCTGGTAGGGAAGAAGTTCTTTTCCTCCCTAGATGGGTTTAGCAGGTAAAATCAGATCCAAATCAGCCCAGAAGACCAAGGTAAGACCACTTTCACTTGTCCATGGGATAGCTTTGCCTACCAGGTCCTTCCCTTTGGGTTATGGAACGCTCCTGCCACCTTCCAGAGAGCGATACTGAGTATATCGCTGAGCTGGTCCATGATTCAGTGGAAATCTATATGGATGACTTTACCCCTTATGGTTCTAACTTCCAAGAAGCATTGACTAACCTGGGAAAAGTTTTAGCTAAGCGTATTGAAATGAACTTGTCCCTCAGTGCTAAAAAATTGAATTCCTAATGACTGAAGGAACTTTGCTAGGTCATACAATTTCTCAACAAGGATTATAGGTGGATCCCAACAAGATTGCTATCATCCAAAGGGTCCCACCTCGTCAAAAGGTAAGAGATGTTTGGAGTTTTCTAGGCTTAGCAGGATATTATAGAAGATTCATTAAAGATTTCAGTAAGCTAGCCTCTCCATTGTTTGGTATTTTGGGGAGAGATGTTGAGTTTATATGGAATAACAACTGTCGAGAGGCTTTGGATACGTTGAAAGGTAAGCTGGTAACTACCCCAATCTTGAGAGGTCCAAACTGGACCCTACGTTTCCACATTCACACAGATGCCTCGAAAAAACCATAGGAGAAGCCTTATGACAAGTTGAAGAGAAGCTACCATATGCCATATATTTTATCAGTAAAAACCTGTTCGAGACAGAGTTAAACTATAGTGTAACTGAGAAAGAGGTCCTAGCCGTAGTCCATTCCCTAAAAAGGTTCAGGCACCACATCACTGGTTATCAAACATTCATACACACTGATCATGCTACAATTAGGTATTTGATGAATAAACCTGATGTAAATGCTTGTATCATTAGATGGTTACTTTTATTGCAGTGATTTGATTTGACCATTGTTGATAAGCTAGGTAAGGAAAATGTTGTTGCTTATTTTTTGTTTAGACTAGATTTGTCTGCAGGTGAAGAAGGAATGGTGGATGATCAAATGCCAGATGAACACCTGTTTACTATTTCAGTACTCTCTCGATGGTTTGCTGATATAACAAATTATTTGGTTTCAGCTCAGTTCCCGCCATACCTGTCCTTAAAATAGAAGAGCAAGATCGTTAGGAAAAGTTCCCCATTCACTTGGATTGTAGGCAATCTTTTTAAACTTGGCCTAGATCAGATTTTGAGGTGGTGTGTCAGGGAGGAGGAAATTTTTGACATCCTCCTAACCTGTCATGATGGGCCTTGTGGGGGCCACTTTGCAGCATAGAGGACTGCTTTAAGATTTTGCAGGAAGGCTACTATTGGCCCACTCTTCATCAAGATGTTAGAAAATACATCAGCCAATGTGACTGATGTCAAAGAATGGGGTTTTTGACTCCAAGGGATGAGATGCCCCTATAGCCTCAAGTGACTTTCGAGCCATTTGAGAAGTGGGGAATGGACTTTGTGGGTCCTATCAACCTTCCTTCAAAAAAAAGTCTTACATCATTGTGTGCTCGGACTACCTAACGAAGTGGGCAGAAACAAAGGAAATCAAGGCAGCAATAGAAGAAAAAGTAGCTGAGTTTTTGAGGGAAAATATCTTCTACAAGTTTGGCTACCTAAGAGAATTGGTCACAAATCAAGGAAGTTAGTTTACCTCTAAGCTGATTGAAGACCTACTCACTCATCACAAAATTAAGCACAGAACTTCCGCCCCTTATCATCTGCAAGCAAATGGACAGGTGGAAGCCACTAACAAGAGCTTTGGAAGAGATTTTAACTAAAGTGGTGAGTAGCAGTAGGAAGTATTGGGTAGACCGATTGGTTGAGGCCACCTAGGCCTTTAACACTACTTGGAAAACTACAACATGTTTCACACCCTATGAGCTGGTCTACAGGAAGAAGGCTTTGTTGTCCATAGAATTTGAATATAACACATTGAGGTTGGTAGCTCAGCTTGACCTAGATCTCAACCATGCACAACAGGAAAGATTACTGCAGCTGAATGGATTAGATGAATAGAGAATGTAGGCCCTTCTCCACTCAGAGGTAGTCCAACTTCAAAGAAAGATATGGCATGAACAACACCTCAAAGAAAAGCAATTTCATCCAGGAGATTGGGCACTATTATATGATTCAAGATACAAGGATTTCAAAGGAAAGTTGAGGACAAGATAACTGGGACCATATACAGTGGAGAAATGCAATGACAATGGTTCAGTCCTTATCAGGACCATTGATGAAGAAGCCAGCCCCATGCTTGTCAATGGGCATCGATTAAAAATCTATAGGAAGCCTCTTTGTAAGTAGGAGTTCATTGAAACTCTGGGTAAATCAGTGTTGGTAGTGGAGCAGGTCCCTGTCTCCACTCCACCCACACCTTGAGCCAAAAAAAAAAGAAAAGGAAAAAGGAATAAAATATCCTTGGGTGAAAACCTCTTAGAGGTGCCCAGGGTAGACAGTGAGGGTGAAAACCTCGTGGAGGCACACCAACTGTCTCAGATTAAAAAAAAAACAGAAGGAAAAAAAGAAAAATAAACCTAATTTTTGTTGAATAAATTGCAGGTTGTAGGAAGGTCATTACAGGTTTTAGGAGGATCGCACAAGAAAAATGTAGGGAACATAACTAGGCTTCATGCATCCCTCAAAATCCATTTCTCCATGACCATTACCCTTTCCTAAGATTTGGTCTCATTCAGGCTAAGGTTTCACCTTCTACAGGAAATTCTATATCTTCTACAGGAGGATCTTGTAGAATCTACAAAAAAGCAAAATTGATCTCAGAAGAGGACCTGAAGGTTGGGAATCTATCTATGAGGCTTGTACACCTCCCTGCTTCCATCCATCACCATATCTCGACTTTTTTCCATCTCTGTACACCTCCATTGCACTCATTTTTATGTCCCTGCACAGTCACACATAGAAATCCCATTTCCTTCAAGCTCCTAGCAAATTTTTTTAATGAGAAATCAAAGTAGCAGTGCTTCACTCACCATGCCTGATACCCTACATCTAGAATGCTTATCAGCTGAGACCCTCATCAGTAGTTGTAGCCTTGCTCATTCTAGCTTGCATTCCAGGAGGAGAAGCAATTATAGGAAATCCTATAGGATTCCTGTAGCAGCTGATCCCTCTGAAAGGCATACTCCAGAGAAAGGGACATCAAAGTATGGCATATGAAACATACATGGAGCTCTACTTGAAGGTGTGAACATCAACAACAACCTGAGGCCAAGCATGTAGTGCGCAAGCAGCATCAACAATGAAGAAATGGGTTCCAAAATTCGAAATATGCATAACATGGCCGTGACTACGCAGGTAAGTGCCTAAACCTAGTATTCAATTTCATAAATCATATTTCAAGGCTGCGTGACTATGGGAATGGTTCGGATTGAGTGGAATTAATGGCCAGTCAACTGGACACCCTCCGCCAGTTACACATCCGCGTGGAGTCCAAACGAGCCCCGTTAAATTCAAAACTATCGATTAGATATGCAGCCAACATGTGTGGAATGTCCATTCAGGAAGAAATCTTCGAGACTGGTATTGGTGGTGGCAGATAACAGGAGAAAAGGAGGTGATGGTGGTCAGATGACATGCAGAAGCATTATGGCTATGACGTAGGATCAACGGTCTGGTCCAGCCACCTCATCCCCTCACCACGAATCACGCCCGCAGTTAAAAGACAACTCAGTTGAAACTTCACCACCCTTTATTCATTTTGCATTCACGACGTTCGCGACTAGAGTACGCATCTACCACTTCCAGAGTAGCTAACCAATCATCCTCTACCAATTTTCTGCCTATTTTTGAAAATATCCTGCTTATCGAGCTCTACTGGAAGCACAGTTTCATTCTACAGGAGCTGGGAGATTTCTATAGGAAGGGTTCTATAGGAAAGGCATAGAACAACTCTACAGAAAGAAAACTCAGGATTTTTGTTGGAATTCAAGCTCAAAATGAGGTAGTCTCAGGAAAACTTCTCTCTGCATGACTTGTTTGAGTAAGGTGGTAAATTGAACATGACAATAGATTGTAAAAGAGAGTGGAAGTCTCCCTGTGCATTGAAAAAGTGAAAGTTCGCCTACATATTTCCCTGAGTCTACACAGTTTCTTTTTCTCTCTACATCTGAAATCTCCCCATCCTTTTTCAAATTCCCCTGTAAGAAAGATACATGCAGTAGTAAAGGCCAGCCTGTGTGTGTGTGTGAAAAAATGAATGTGCATATCTATCTACGTGCTGAGAAAAGAACCTATGTCCTTATCCTCTGTTATGTAGAAAAAACTTCTTTCTTTTCAAAACCAGGAAGTCAAATTCAGGGTGGCAACAATTTAAAGCAGGATAATTATTGGCATTTGATATTGCAAAGAAGCACCCGGGAAATTCCTTCTTGGGTTCAGAAGAAACCGAATTTAGCTATCCTCTATTTCAGTGATTGACTTTTTTTCCCACCTGAGCATTTTCTTTTCTGGTTAAAACACAAAAAGAGCACTCAACACCATGCCAGGAGGATTCATAAGGAAAGAACCCTCAAACTCTAGCAAATTGCACGAGCACCCTAAGGTGGTGGACCTTTTCACCAGGGCAAATTGGATATCCTTCTTTGATAGAATTTAGGGTTATAATGAGGAGATAGCTGAAAAGTTTTTGATGTCCCTAAGACCGAATTCAAAGACACATGCCACCATTAGTTTTAGGGGTTTGACCCTAGAACTTAAACCTGATCTCATCAGTAGAAGTACTGGTCTACCATTGGGGCTCCCTTGGAGCAAAGAGAAGAGATCATTGGGACAAGTTGCTAAGAAAACATTTTTTCTGCCTGAGGAGCATCCTGTAGAAGATAAAAATGGGGTCAGAAGGACAAGTTTGCCTCCTCTCTGGAGTGAAGTCAGTGATCAAATAATGAAGCATATCACATGTGAAGGGAGGTTTAACATCATTTATGGATATCATTTCAAGTTGTTACATGAATGAAGGTATGGGATGGACTTGCCTCTAGCCAGAAAACTGAGCATCCCATATTTCCTCCTTCAGTCCTTAATTGAATGTGGTACAAAGCTAAATGAAGGGATCCCAAATCATTTGGCCCACCATGGGCTCATCAAAATGTTGGTGGAAGATGCTTTACACACCTATACTATCCCCATATCTTGGGAAATCTTCAGAAATATGTCCTTGGATGATGACATTAGAACTTTGGTTGAGAAAATCACCCCATCTAGTAGTGATGAGGGGGAGAAAACTAAAGAAATTGATAAGAAAAATGATGAGGGAGCACAAGACATTCAAGAAGAGGGAAAAATAGAGGAAGAACAGAAAGAAAAAGAATAATTTGACAAATTGCTGAGCCTAAAACAGAGAAAGAGACAACAACAAAAACAATGAAGGGAAAGAGAACACCGATTGGAAAGAAAAAGGCCAAGGAAGCCCAAAAGAAGGCTACCATAGCCGAAGTAGGCACCTAGTAAGAGACGGAAAAGACACACCCTAAGATATTAGTAACACAAGTAGAAACAATGGGCATAGAGATTTCTACAAGAAGTGAAGGAAAAGAATAGCAGTAAGAGGAATCCCTTGAAATGTTAGCATGGGAAACAACATTTGTGCTTGCTGCATTAAGCACACCTACAAAACAAAAAGGAAAAATAAAGAGGCAAACCTCCATGTAATTTAAAGCCAGAAGAAGCATAAGGATCAAAGTGGGCAAACCCTAGCCACCATCAAAGGAACTAATTGCCATTGAGGACACAATCACTGAAAAGAAGGAAGGGTCTCCTTCCAAGATATCTATCACCTATGAAAGAGGAAGCCCAAAAACCTCCACATGGAAAGAGAGAATTAGGATAATGGACTCAAAGGCAGCTCTACAGGAAGCTGAAACATCTCTACAAGAAACTCTAGCCAAGTTAGAAGAGACTGAGAAACTAGAGGAGAAGGTAGCCAAACAATCAGAAGGAGAAGACAAGACCGAGGAGATACTAGAACCGACCCCTCAGCCTAGTTTGGGCTCATATTACAACTTGTTAGAAAGTGGGAAGATCATCCCATAGAAGTTTGCTATACCACGTTTTTTTTCATTGGAACAGGAATGGGTTAGGACTCACACTTGGATGAGAATTGTCAAATCCAAGGGAGTTGCAGACATAGGCCACCTGGAAGAACAACTAAAAGAATCAAGAAGAGAGTTGGCCATGGTGAGGCACATAGAAAGTAGTAAAAGAGCCCAGCTATAGGAGGAGAATGAGCTACTGAAAAAGCAGTTGTTGCTACAGGAAGGTCATAAGGAAGATAGGTTTTCCATTTTGGGAGGGCAGTAGTAGCAAAAAGGACCTCCAGCAGACAAGGAAACAACCAAGAAACAACAAAGAGAAGAAAAGCTACAAGATGATGTTGAGATGCTGGAAAAACTATTGAAAGAAAAGGAGTCTCAGGCATCATAAGAAATACAGGTTTTAAAACAACAGTTGCAAGAAAAATAATCCCAAATGGCCTGTATGGCCAGCTGGGTAGTAGAAGCCTTATAATGTAGGAAACTTGCTAAGTCATATGCATTATAACTTAAAGACCAATGGTTGCAATTTCAAATTAACACATTGGTCCAAAGGGGCACCATTCCATTCTAGAGTTACAATCAGTTTATGTATTTGTGTGACAATAGCTCCGCTGAAGATAAGGCCAAATTAGTAGAATTCTATTTACAGAACTTGGCATTTCCAAGCATGAATCTATGGGACCCCAATGATGCATTGGGACATGTACAACTCATGGCTATGGCTTCTTGGTTAAGCCATGAGGAAAATAGGGTAGCAGAAACTTGGAAGGTTATGGACAAGGAGCTAAGTGAGCCACTCATGATCAAGGTAGAACCAAAAGATCCCTCAGCTTTAGTATATGCTCATAAACACCTTGCCAACAACCCTCAAGTTCTCCTAGATTACATTGAAAGGCAAGCTCAGGCCATTGCTCAGTTTGAAGACATGGAAAGACTATTTGGTGATAATTGAATTCATGCTTGCACAAGGAGATGGAACACATTGTCCCATATTCTTAAAATAAGAGAGTACCACTCCCCAACCAGAATGAGGGAGGCTTTGGCAAGAGTGCCACTTTATAAACAGGCAATGAAAAACCTGAAGGCCAACTGGATTGGCCTAAATTTTAGTCCTCCATTACTTTTAGGACTACTGGAAGGGGTCAAGGAAGAAGAAGAACACAAGCAATGGGAGGAAGTAGAGAGAAAGGTAGGGTTTCATGATGGAGAAGAGGACATCACCTTGGAATCTTGGGATGTCAGAGAGGTAGTCAAAGAAATCAAAGATGATGAACTGGATTAGTTGCTCAGAGGATGAGCAACACATTTAGCAGGGGGTGATGATGAGCCCCAAAAATGGGCAACTTTATGGGCTCATTTTTCCTATTATTCTCATTTAATCCACCATTCTCTATATTTTTATGCATGCTTTTGAATATATTTATTTTAATTGAATGAATGTGAATAGTCACTTGACCACAAAGTCTAATACGTGATTATTGCAGATTTTTGGACATTTTTTTGGACCAAGGTTAGGAATTTATGAACAAATTGGCAGCCAAATACAAAGGAACAAGGCTAAGGATTTATAGGAGGGGTGTTTCCTGCACTAAATGACCCCTTCCTTGAGTTCTCCACCATCAGCTTGGAGTTCAACAACCCACCAAAGATGATTTCAAGGGGCAGCCGAGTAGGTCTAGTGAAGTGGCTGATTAATTGTAGTTTTGGGCAGCCAAGGTCCTAAAGTTAAGGAGGACTGTTGGGAGTCCTCATTTTCATAAGTAGGAAGGCTTCAAGCCTTGGTAGTTTAGCTATTGAACAATTTATTTTCACACTTTAGTGTAGCTCTGCATTCAGCTCATTTTTCGAGCTCTTTCTATAAACAATTTTGTGACATGACTATTATTTTTTGATTGATGAAGATGAATCTCGCTTTGCACTAGCTCTAAGCTTTCTGAGGAGGCTATAGCTCTTGGGTTTGGGCCCAACCCAAGTGCTAATACCTCCTTTGTGTACTTTTGTGTGTTTTTCTTGCATTCATAGAATAATTTCTGTTAATTAGGTTAAAATCTTGCTTTGTTACTTAGGTTGTTTTTGATGATTAAGATAGTTTTCCATGTTTCAGGTTGATTTGATAGTTTGGTAACAGAAAATATCCTCAAAAAAGACATCAAGCAATCCTTGATCTCATCTCTCCCTCCTTGGGACCATGAGCTGAGACCAAGGCATACTTGCTGCCACAAAACACTGTTTTTTCCTTCCAATGCAATTGCTAGTGTTAGATTTTAAGTTGGAAAAGTTGATATCAGATATGTTTTCATGTTTAGATCTGTTCTTGCTCAATTTCCATAGCGCTCTTGCATTATTTTCTTCCTATAAACTTCTGTTCATCATATTTTTGGTTTTTAAGGGAATATTAGGTCAAAATAGATAGATCTCTGGTTTTTTCAGTCTTTGTTCGATTAGTTTTGGAAAAGAGTGTGTAGAGCACCTGTAATACATTCCTACCTACCCTTCCTCCATCATACAACCTGTTCCAGCCCCTAATTCAAGATTTCTTCCATTCATTTTCCACAATTTCCCAACTTGCCCTAATTTCTACATTTTTGTGCAACATTTCTCTCTTCATCCTTGAAAAAATCCAACCATATTCATCACTCCTTAGCTTCATCTACTAGGTCCTAGACCCCTAACATCCTTATCCATCCTTCATTTCACTTTCCCACCGTTTTTCCACCATCAACCCTCTAAAAACCACTTTCGGCCTGTTCCTGTAGAACTTCCTGTAGATCCCCTGCAGACTTCCTGTAGAAGTTTACGCGAGCAGTTTTTCGAGATCTGATCGCTATGGAATTCTCCAGAAGGGTGCTAGGGACCCATCAGGTCCTCTTCTCACCTTCCAAACCTCCTGCAAATGCCCACTCCACTTTCTTTCGCTAGTAAACCTCTGCACAGTAAAAAATAGTTAAACCACATGCACAATAATTTTGCATAAAATTACTCAAAAATACAAAAAGATGATTTTTCCATATTTTCCTTTAGAAGTAGCTTAAACACATGCATTTTCTCTTTCCAAGAGTCAATGGCATCCATTTCAGCATCTTTCATCTCTTTTCTTGCACCAGTAGTGTTAGTTGGTAAAACTAGGGCTTGCTAGGGTTTGCATTTCCTTTCAGCTTTCAGCTTCTTTCTGCAAGTAGACTAGCCTTTTTAAAGTTAGCTTTTGTCCATCACAATTAATAGCTTCTTCTAAGAAGTTATATAAGTTGGCTTAAGCTCCTAGTGAACTTGTGCCAGCTGATGAAGTGACAGCCTGTGGTGAGAGCTAGTACTTGTGCATATAGCACCGTTGCTTCCAAGTTTGTTACGAACTACCGGGTTGATAAAAGTAAAGAAGGGAGTCCCAGGAGTTGCAACATCATTGCTGTAGTACTGGATCCCACCACCTACACACACACAACTACAGGGGTCCATGTACTCAGATGTAGACTTCTACCCTAGGCCTCTACACACTCAACTGTAGAGCCTCTACCTACGCTATGACTAGAAATACTTAGACTTCACTATCAAGATTATTCACTCCATCCTTCACTAAAGACTTCTACAACTACTTAGAGCTTACTTAGCTATTTTTATAAAATCCCATGGTCCACGAACCATGGGTGGATCTTCACAACCAACTTTACACTATACAAAATAAGGATGGAGAACCCTCTATTACTCATGACACCTTCACGCTCTGTGACCAAAAAATGCAGAGACTTCATAGTTTTATTACAAAATTGACCTAAAACATAGGATTTTAGCCCCAAAAATGTGCTTAGGGGATCTTGTTCCCAACAGGTCCCCAACACAAACATCGTGACTCGTCCTCCAGTCACTCTATGGGTGTGGATATCTTAGCACGAAGACCTCCCAACTCAAGTTGGATGACCGCAACCTTGACAGTGCACTGTGTAGCTGCCTATTTCGCTTCTTGAACCATTTACTCGGTTACTGCTCCTGAACTATTGGCTTGAAGCTTTTGTTGAGTTTCTTACAGAGTCATAAGCTTTCCTTCAATAAAGGCGATGGCAGAGTCTTGCTATAGTGCCATCTTCTCATTGTCAATCCTTTGCTCATTGATCACTTATAGAGCACGATGCTCACGAGTCATGAGCTCTGCGATCACTCCATCCTACAATAGGTGGAGTGCCTTGCTAGGGAGCACTACCAGATTCAACCCCACTCCCTTGAGGGCACTGACAGTGGGCCTTTCAGCTTCATTCTCTGTGTTCAGTGCTCCATTGGACAACACTACCACACTAGAGACCTTCGCGCGTAGCATCTTAGTAGCTTCTGAAGTGCCGATAGTAAGGCTAGTGGACACCATGCTAGCCTGTGACATAAAGGTCTACAACTCCTGCAAACCTATCTGGATGGCCCCCAATATTAATTTTTGTTGTTGCTCAAACTTCTTTAGGGCCTTCGCGGTGACATCTCACACCGTGTCTCCAGTGTCGCACAGATAGCCCTCTGTGAGCGTAATTTAGTCTTGCGATGTCTTAGTGGCTTTGGCTTTCTTCCTAGACCCTCATTTCTGTCATTCCCTTGGACACTTGATGCGGGTGGATGTCATCCATGGGTCTGCGCCATGCTGCAAGGTTTTCTTGTCCATTTCCTCCTCTGTATAGGGTGAAGGTGACCTCACCGCTTTGTCAAATCCTCCTTCTGTTCCACATATCTGCTTCTCTATCTACTAAGAAACATCACGCTCCACATGGGCCTTGTCAACAACCTCTTTCTTCCTCTTCTCAACCAACTATGCCATCTTGAGCTTGGCCTCCTCCTTCTTGCACTACGCAGCGGACTTGCTCACCCCCATCGCCAAGTCTGATGTAGTGCACCACTCTATTGGCCAACGATCAAGCAATGAATCAATTGCATCATTTGTTGCCAAGTAAGGAAAGTCATACCATGTCTGCATAGGGTCCTTCCTTGCCCTGATTGACACATGGTGAAAATTTGTGTTGAATTCCGCGTACCGCTAAAGGTTGGCAATCATAATTGGCAGTAACCATGGTTTGTGATTGATGACCATGGAGATGTTCATCTCCATCAAGATCCAGAAGATCTTGTTTTCCTTAATGCACTGCGCATCCTTGGTCGCCCACAACAAAGAGTACTTCACTGCTTTTGGTAGGTCTGGCGCGACGAAGGGATTTGACTGTCCTCTAGTAGCTCCCATGCTACCAGCATAATAGATAGCAAGAGCCACACATAGTGGAAAGTCTTGCTGAGCTCCTGTGCCTTGCGGAAGTTCACAAGGAACTTTCTGCAGAGATAATGCACCCAATTGAATTGGACTCCTTCGGCACGTTGGGCTGCTAGCACGACAACAGGTGAGGGAACCTCGTCTACGCAACACTTTCTCATCACCTTTCCAGCCAAAATCTATGTGGCCACTTTGACCACAGGGTCATTGATACTTGAGATGGCATAACCCCATGACTTATTCACAAGCTTAAATTTTTCCTTCATGGCCTCCACAAGGACCTTCTCGCCGGCTTTTCCGCCAAACATCATGGCCGATTTTCTCCTATGTAGGGAAGCTGTGTTATCCTATGGATCAATCTGTCAGTGATGGGTATTGGCTCTTCCAGCCATAGGCACCCATCATGCACCAATCATAGTAGATTCTTGATGACTAAGACTGTAATCAAGGTGTGGTTGTAGTGCGACACCCATAGCATGTTGAGCAGACCTACCTTGTCTACTCCTGTGAGCCACCTCTGCAGTTCTAATGCGGCCATCTCGATGGTTGTGTCAATAATGCGGCGCATTGGCTACTCGGTCACCAAGTGTGGGAACTTATCATGGTCGGCTAAGTCCCAGTCTTCGAACTTTAACAGAGGAACCTGCCCCAAGCATGAACCTGCAAAGACAATCTCATCCAGCAGCAGAGGGATTTGTAAGAGGACCTTTCTCTTGTCTATGTATTTTGGCACCTTGTTCTTGCCCTTACATAGAGGGATGTACTACGGCAACCATGTGATAGGGTCAACGCTGTGGACTTCAACTTCCTCCACGTCTATCCCCATGTCCTCATCATCCATCGGAATGTCTTCAATTTCTTCCTCCTCCAGCTCCAGATTGATGGCTTTTCCCTTTTCATGTGCGGTGGGCTTGTCCTTTGGCGGGTTTCTTCTTGGTGATGCGCACACCGATATTACAGGATGCTCTCCCTTCCTATCCTTCGCACTCTCCTTGGTTGGGGTCGGATTCAGTCTAGGTGTCTGTGGTGATTTGGGAACTTCAGGTAAGACTTCGGCAACCATTGGAGCAACTTCCTCTGCCTCCATAACAACTTCTGGCACAACCTCCTCAATTGTCACTGCTTTGATATCCATAGCTTCTGTGGGTGTCGACATGATGTTCTACAATAACTCCTGTGTCGCCTTCGATAATGTCTCAAATACTGAACTGGCTATCAGAGCTTCGAAGTTATCGTGGTTCATGTGCGCCTGAGAGCTCAACAACTAAATTGTATAAATGCCAAGTGTCTTTTGTTGGGAAGCCACCTATAATTTATAGGGAATTTTGAATTCAAATCCGATCGCCCCCCCCCACATTTGGTTCATTAATGTTGGATTGGCGGTATATTTTCAAGGATCTGACCCATAAATTTCATCTTAAATGCCGACAGACCGCTTCATTTGGCCACATTTCTACCATCAAATAATGAACAATGACTTTAATGGTCACTTTTTGGCTGACCTGCGTGATTTCTCCTTAGGTGGCACAATTCCCTTCATGCTGTCATGAACCCTGTGACACTTTCTTGCTTTGCACAATCCTCCAATTGCGCAGCTCCCCAACCCGGGCAGTGTAGTTTATAGTCCTGCACCTCCTTTCAGCTACCTGGAGTGCTAAGACTATGCTACCCTTATATAGTCACATGGCCAAACCGCTGGTGTATGGATTCAATCGGATACCATTCACCTTTTCTAGGAAGGGATCTCCATTCAATTTAACCAACTGAACTGCTCCACTATCGATAATTTCCTTAATGACATAGGGCCCTAACTAGTGCATTCTGAACTTCCCTGGAAATTTATTAGACTTACTATCATATAAAAAAACTAGATCATTTACCTTAAAGGTGCGCAACTTAATGTGCTAATCATGCCATGCTTTTTTGCGTTGCTTTTGGATCTGTTGGTGAAATCTAGTTAGAAATCTTTCTTCCTCAAGCTCAGCTAGCTACGTGAGCCTCTCTTCTAGGCCTCCACAATCCTTCATACCCGTGAGTACCGCTATGCGCAAACTAGGCACAATTTATTCCATGGGCATCACTTCTTCAACACCATATATAAGCATAAAGGGTGTCTGTCCAGTCAACTTCTTGCATCTCGTCTGATAGGCCCATAGTACTGCAGGTATGCGCAGGTCCCAATCACTTCACTAAGTGTTGCAAACCTTGGTTAGCACATTTTCTAGAACCTTATCGAATTCTTCCACCATCCCCTTAGACTACGGGTGATAAGGCGTGCTCTTCTGGTGATATACCTGAAATTCCTCCATCAACACGCTGATTGTTTCAATTAGAAAGTGCGTACCATGATCACTCATCAAAATCTTTGGATACCCAAATTGCGTCAGTATATACTCAAAGAGGAACTTCACAGCAGTCATGTTTGTGCAATACTTTATAGGCTATGCCTCTGACCATCAAGTCAAATACTCAGTTATGGTGATAATGTACTGCGCTCCCATCTTCTTCCCTTAGAGATGTAGGGGTCCCACAAAATCTATCGTCCATTTCTCAAAGGGTTGTAATGTCATATATGGATTCAAAGGCATCTCCCCTCTCCATGATGGCCTTACAATTCTTTGACACACATTGCACACCTTGCAGTAATATTTTGAATCCTGATGGAGGGTTGGTCACCACAACCCTACGCACAAAATCTTCTATGCGGTCGCTCTCCCTACATAATGTCCTCCCACAACACCCCCATGATTGTCCACGATGATACTTCTCCTTTCAAACTTTGGTACATATCATTGCAATATCTCATTAGACACCATTTTGTACAAATGCCTGACAATGACAGAAAATTATGCCGTGTGCACCACTAACTCCTCCTTCTACTAGACGGTGTAACCTTTCGGGGTAGTTCTTGTTGTTAGGAAGAGTATGATATCTTCAAAATGACCATCCACAATGCGCACAATAAATAGTTGCGCATCAAGTAATACCTCCTCCAAATTAGTGGGCTCTTCTCCTGTTTGATGCATGAAAGATGGTTTGGTCCTGCGTTCAATCGTCCAGGCTTCACAATAAATTCAAAATCATACTCCTAGAACAATAAAAACCACCTGCAGATTATCCGCCCCAACAAAGGCTTATTGACTAGTTATTTCAATGCGGAATGATCCATATAAATCTTAAAATGTCCACCCAACAAATAGTGTCTAAACTTTTGGAGCACGTATACCATGGCTAACCATTCACGCTCAATGGTGGAATAGTTCTTCTCAGCCTTGGATAACCTTCTACTTGCAAATGCTATAGGATGGTCTAATTTTCTTCGCCAGTCTGTGTCAGTACTTCTAGTGCTATACATGGCACATCAACATGTACATGAAACTCCTTCTTCCAATCCGGGAAGACTAAAATCAACACGGTGACCATACTTTATTTCAATATATCCAAGCTTTTCTTATAGGCCTCGTTCCAACAGAACACGAAATCCTTTTTCAACAACTTCTCCATAGGCGCAGTGATCTGGGCATAGCCCTTGATAAACAACCTGTAATACCCAGTATGCCCTAAGGTTGTGCGCATTTGTTTCACACTCCTCGGCTCCTCCAAGTTAAGTATCAACGTGATCATTGTGGGATCTACCACCAGTACCTGTCTACAAACCACATGAGCCAACAGAGTCCCAAAAGGAACACAAAACAACCACTTTTTCATGTTGAGCACATTCTGGTACCTTCAATAGGTAACTAGCATTAGACACAAACTTGCGACATGGCATTTGACCAACCCAAACATAGTCCAGTCATCAAGGTACACTTCTAGAAACGTATGAATAAATTCCTTGAACGTAGCAATGACTACGCACGAAAAAATCATAGGTGAATTCTTCAATCTGAAAGGCATTACAGTGTACTAAAAACATCCCCACTCAGTTGCAAAGGTCGTCTATCCTCTAGTGCGGTTTTGATTTGGTGGTACCTAGAGACCCCATCAATGAAGGAATACGCTTCCTAGCCACCTACATTATCCAACACCTCATTAGTGAACGGAGTTAGGAAAGGATCATGTATGCAAGCATCATTAAACTTCCTAAGATCTACGCATATCCTTATTTCATCCTTCTACTTCTTTTCCTATACCACCATGGGGCTTACCCAATCGGATTATTCTACGGGCTCAATGATGTCTGTCATGAGCATCTTTCCTAGTTCTAAGTGGACCTTCTCCTGATACTTTAGATTGAGATGGTGAGGTATTTGCTTAATCGGCTTCATGTTGGGTTTTAATATGATCTTCATAATGCCTAGGTCTCCTATTATCCCTTTTAGCTCCGTAAACTTGATAGGGAACAAATCCTAGTATTCGCAGAGTAATTTAGCGACCTTATCCACCGTCGCGTCAGCCTAGTAATCTCCAACCTTCGCAAATTTGGGCTTTTCCTCCATACCAATATTTACCTATTTTGTTTTCAGTGGCACGATTATATCATGATTCTTAATCTGCAGTCCATCAGCCTCGCAGTGCCCTTCTATTTCAGGGATGTTAATCTTTTGCAGATCCTTATCTTCTTCTTCAACAATCAAGTTAAAGCATTCCAGTGCATGGCTCAGCTGAGTAGTCCAATTGGGTTGAATCAGGTCCAAACGATCCTATGGTATCCTAAAGATTGCTGCTTTCACTTCTTGTAGTGCTTTGTCAATATAGTCAAACCCTTCTTCAAATTTGAATGTCATTATGAATCCTTTGCGTAGAATATCCCATTCACCTGTACCATGGCGGAGCTCTGTTTCCAAGTTCCAGTTCATCTGGATGACATCCAAGGTATGACAGAACAAGTGCACCCATTTCGGTTGGGGCTTCACTCCATAAGCCTGAGCCCATTTGGCTAAGTGTGTGCATGGATCATCCTTCCTGTGATATTTGTGTGTCATTCTCACCTTTGGCTTCCCGAAGTGTGTCCGTATCATTCTCGTACAGTCACTCCAATCATCAAAGCTACCCTTGTGCGTACCCCACCACCTTGAGGGCGTAGCGCACAGTGCCCATTCCAAAGCATAGAAGCGCTGTTTTTCTGGTACTTCCCCTCTCAAATACATCCAAAAATACATCTACATTATTCGTGCCGTCATAAGTGGGAAGAATTCTTACCTCTAACGATACACAACGCAGCGACTGGGTCATCATGTTACAGCTCAGCGTGGTTACTTCATGTAGTTGATTTTGCCATCACTCTAATTATTCGTCAAAGTTTGAGGTGCAGGAACTCTCGTGATCCCATGTAATTTGTCCATCCTCTGTCAGATTCACCCAATCTTGTTCTCGTACTATTATCTTATATATACATTCCAAGTCATCATCACTCTCATAATCACGGACTGGTTCGGTATAGCATGACCCTTCAGCAGGATCTAGGGGTACTACTACGCGGAGCGATTTCTTCTCAAATATCATCTTTCAGTTCTTTAGGTTGATTACTCCATTCATGTCAGCAACCCAATCAATGCAAAGGACCGTAGGGTAGGGGTTGTTGTCATCCACAATTTCTATCACTTCAAAGTCAACCAATGCGCTCACATCTTGAATATCTACAGTCACCCCTTGCAGTAGCCCCATGGGGATGATCTTCTACTAATTTTCCATCCTCAACTGAATTTTAGACCACTGCATCGTGGGTATTCCCATTCACTCCAAAGTATGCTTTGGTAGAACGTTCACGTCTGACCCTAGATCCAAAATAACTTGAACCATTTCATATTCTCCTATCCACGCGGTCAGTCTCATCTCTCATCCTATCCTTGTTTTATGCTTACCAATCTTTCGTACCACATGTGGTTCACCCAGAGAGTTTCTGGCACATCTATTTATAAGCTCTTGTAATCCCTTCACAACCTTTATATCACACAATATCTTCATGTAGGTTTCTAGAAAGGTCGTCAGCATAGAAGTGTCCATCTCTTGATCAAGCTTATCCTTTCTCCCTGAGGTGGAGGCCTCAGCGAAGCTCTGCTTTGCTTCCATGAATGTTTCACATGCACGTTCCAAATCAAAGTAAGCCTCCTTTTCTGGTGCTTTGCGAACCCATGCACTGTCTTGGGGCTATTTCCCCTTATCATCGCCCATTGCAATTCCACTTCGGAGCACTATATTGACATCCAGATCCTCTTCGCGAGGCTCAGACCTTATCATCTGTAGGTTCTAAGTCAGCTAAGGTGGTAGCGCCCCTTTGTTGCATATTCTTGCTATTAGTGTAGGATAGTCCTCCATTTCATGATCAAACAGAGTGAAATATTTTAACGACGGATGCATTGGGTTAGTGCAATCATGGGCATAGTGTCCTCGTCCTCTGCAATTGTAGCAGATTAGTTGTCCTCGACCTTTGTCATGTCCTCCTCCGCCTCCGCCTCGTTCACACCTCTAAAGATTGTTCATGCCATCCCTATGCTCTGGTCAGAGGGCCGTGTTTCTACCTGTACCCTATAGGCAGGAGTTCTGTCGATCAACAATTCATAACTTCTGCAATTGCACTCATCATGCCCTACCAACCTATAGAATTTGCAGAATAGTTGTTGTGGTGTTTGTAGAAACTTTTGTAGCAAATGACAGTTATCTGTTGTATGTTTTCCTACTAAGTGACATATAGCGCACCAAAAAATAGGCCCCACACTTGGTCCTACTTGGGCCTCCAGCCTCAAAGGCATTAGTCCTCCTCTTGCAATATAGTATGCAAAGACCGAGCAGTGGTCTTTGTCATGCCCTTGACCTTTACATTTCAAGCGCCATACCTCTTTGCGCACCTCTGGTCGAACTGTTCTGTCCTACTTCAAACTTTGCATTTCAAGGAAAATATTTTGCAACTGTGCATGGATCTACTGAACCCCTATATTCAGATCTTACATTAGCGTTTCATGCAGTATCATTGCAATCTCCAAGGCCTCTGCTTGAGTCATAATCTTCTGTTGTGATAGTGCAACCCTTAGGTGTGGCATAAGTGAAGCCACGAACCACTCACGGTGCTGCCCACCTGCTAAGTTCATATTAGCTTCATGGATTTTATACTTCAACCTTTGATCTAATTCCTAAGGTGTCTTCCCTAGTTTCATTGCAATTTCCTTGAACCCCACAATTGATTGTGCCCCAGATTTGGGCCTACTGAACTCTTTATTCAGCGCAGTCTGGATGTCCACCACCCCAGTATTTGGTTTATCATTAGAGTACTTGATGTATCAGGTTAGTGCATGATCCTGCAGAGCACTAACCAATGTTTCCTTATTCATGTGATCATCTGTAACGCCTTGAGCTTCCCACATAGCTTTCATGATGAACCAAAACTAGTTCGGGTCCTCATTTCCCAAGCCTTTAAACAAAGCGAAGTTCATTGAATTTTCCATGTTGAACTGCAATGGAGGGGGTAACAGTGTGGGTGACATCGCAGGTGTTGGTGGTGAAGTTGGAGGTGGTGTGGGCAGAGGTGGCAGTGGCCAGAATCCTTGTCTTATTAACTGAATTGCACTTTGCGGAGAAGCCTGCGTTACTCCCTCTTTGTCACCCAATGGAGGTGAAATCAGTGGGCTATACTCACAACCCTTTCTTCATTTATTTCCGTAAGTCTTTCCACTTTGCGTAGCTCTGAACATCAAGGTAGCTTCATAACCCGTTTTTCGCACAATAACATCTTAATCCAAGTATTCAAATACTTTAAGTACTTACCTTGCCGACCTTTGAAAAAGCACCGCTCCACCTCGTTGTAACTAACTAAGGTATCAACCGTGAATTCAGTCACAAATCCTCCTATGATGTGATCAAGTCAATGATCGAAAATGCAGGTGATATTATCCTCAGAGGCTTCCAGTTTCTGTACTAGCTTCAGGGTCCAAACAATAGGACCATCAAGTCTCCACCTTCCTTAGCTATCTGCTAGCCTCGTGATCCACTCGTGTAACTCAACTGGAAAGGAACAAAAAAAGATCTCATGGATGTCTGTATATAAGTACCTGTCTAGCCATTATTCTTTTGTTAGTCGTGGATTTCTATTCTCCTGCACCACGAATTAGTGGATCTTCCTGTCCAACCAATCTTCGATCTCTTTCTTAGTTGGATTCGAGTTATACGACATTAGACATCTCTTATGTAGATTTTGGTCTTGGAAACAGAGCCATTTGTTGGTTGTGTGGGGCCTGACCCACGTTAAACATTAGTTAGCCAAATAAATCCCTACACTACTGGCCCTTTTAGTATCAACCTGCGGAGAACGGACCTAAGTATCACCCAAAGTAGTATGGGGGGATGCTGGAACCACGTTTCTATGCTGTGAGATGGTTGTGATATCGGTTTATACCCTTTATTTCTACTTTTGTGTAGGTCGTTAAGTTCTAGGGCTCTATTAGTCTAGCCCTTTATTCTAGCCTTCAGTACCCCCAGGAAGGAGTACGATTGACCTTTGCGCAACCCTAACCTACGGTCTAGGAAATTCCACTCTACTATGATAGTGTATCATATGACTTCCCAAGTTATCTTAAGTGTTTTATTTATCTTACTAAACAATAACAGTTAGCACCACCTAAACAAATATTCTTAGTTGCATTCGATTAACTAATACAATCACATACATTCATGCATCACATGAACATTTGTATATTAAACCCAAAATGCAATATAACTAGATGCATTATCAAGAAATAGATACACATAATTTGTAGAATGCTTCTCTTTATTGATATCTTTAGACTATTACAAAATCTATCCGCCCTATGCACACAACTACAAGGGTCTACGCACTTAGCTGCAAACTTCTACCCTAGGCCTCTATGCACTCAGTTGCACATTCTCTACCTACTTTAAGACCCGAAATACTTAAACTTCACTATCAAGATTCTTCACTCCATTCTTCGGTAAAGACTTCTACAACTACTTAGAGCGAGCTTACTTAGCTCTTTTTATACAATCCCATGGTCCAGGGACCATGGATGGATATTTATAATCAACTTTACACTTACAAAATAAGGGCGAACAACCCTCTATGACTCATGACACCTTCGCGCTCTGCGACCACAAAATGCGGAGACTTCACAATTTTATTACAAAATTGACTGAAAACATAGGCTTTTAGCCCCAAAACTGTCCTTGGGGGATCTCGTTCCCAACACATACAGATGTAGCATTGATAATAATAGTGTCAAATGCACTAATACAATAGTAGTAGTAGCGCAGTAATTGGTGGACAACAGGTCATACATTAGCAGCACAAAGACAATGCTTCAACGTCAGAGAAATATCCATAGAGGTAGTGTATTTCTAGAGCACATTCCTCGCTAAGAGGGAGTGTTGATTTGGGGTAGCATCAGATGTGATCTAAGCCTCAAATTTTGTAGGATGTCTTGGGCACAGGTATTCCAAAGAACCCATAAAGAGTTTTGGGAAATTCCACCCAGAAGTGATTTTATTAGAATAATTAATATTATTAATGAAGTTACTAAGCCTAAACTTAGGAATATTAATGGGTATTAATCTAATAAGGGGTGAAAATTCTAGAAAAATCTATGGATAAAGTCAAATCAATCTGAGCCTTTGATTATGTTTTAATCTAGACCATTTATTTTTCAACAGGAAGATATAAGAAGGGACTTGAGGGTCATTTGGAAAATACAGCAGGAAGATACTTAGTTGCCCAATAGAAATCAATTCTCACTAGTCAAAGTTTGACAAGAGAAAATCGTTTTGGAGGGAGAGTGGTAGGTGGAGGAGAGACAGAGAGGGTTCAACATTAGTCAGGGAGACAGGGATAAAGACACAGAGCAATAGAAGGAACAACGTTGGGAAGAATTACACTGGGAGAGACAACATTAGCCTAAGTGATGTAGGCATTGTGCAGACTAGTTCAGAGGCTAGAGAAATTGACGTTGGTCAAGCTAGAGTGATATAGAGGGTCAAGAAATCTCTGTTGGGTCAGAAACTTGTTCAAGAATGTCTATAAATATCCCTAAGTTCCATATTGCTCGGTGAAATTTTTTACATGTTGATTTTGCTGAAGAATAATAAAATCCTCATTTGCTGCACTGATATTCGTGCATTAGGTTTTTCCGGGGACAATTTACGCAATTAAATGTGACATTTTGTTTTTATATGTGTCGAAATTTTACTTACATTAATTTATGAAACATATTAATTGTGAAGGTTGCAGTAGAATATGTTTTGATATTTGCTATAAGAATACAATAAATAACTTATCTATGAAGTAATAAGTAGAAGAAATCATATTAATCACTGTAGTAGAATTTCCTTTTTAGAAATTTCCACATCATCAAGAATTTGATCATCATGACAAATCCTCCAAGCTTCTTGACATCAATGCCAATATAATTGACTCCACGATTGACTCCATAGGTAGAAATCCTAGGTTGACATCAGTGCCAACACCATGTGGCCAATGCCTTCGGCACCGATGCCTGGGCTGGTTTTTATAATAATCTATATTTTCCTCACTCTCAGTCAGATAGGTGAGAGAATCTTGAAAACATGTCATGTTTCTAGAAGCACCACTATCCACCAAACACATATCACTATTTGTAATGGAATCTAAAAGAGTGGAAACAAGGACTTTCTCCTAAACTCCCTCTATCTCTAGGATAACTTCCTTATGAATATTTGTAACACCATCCTTGTGCCTTCTATTCTAAGACTTGAAACCATTTGGTAAGAGATCTAAAATCTAGTTATATTGTTGAGCAATATCGTCTTAGGTTGACTTCAATGGTTGTACTTTCAACAAAGCTCTGATACCGTGTTGAATTTTCTATAAGTCACACAATATAAAATATTTTTTTGATCTGATAATTACTACCTAATTATATTCAATCAATTTATATCATGCCACTGATATCATCGAGCAATTATAAACAATAAATATCAAAAGTAAATGCAACAGAAAAAATAAATATCATAGAGAGAAAACCATGCACAATACAGGCAATATTTTTACTCTAGGAAACTCAAACTTGGGAGAAAACCCAACAAATTTGATTTAGGAGTAATTATTCTTCAACAATATTTACAAATCCAATTTGACTAGAAATTTGTGCCAAAATCCAAATAAAAAATACTAGCCAAACATGGTCAAACTACAACAAATCAACACTCAAACAATTAATTTTCCATCCCTGCAGCCTCTGTGGCCTGCAATATACAACCTGTGGCTTTGTGACTACCTAATGCATTTAGTTAACCCCTCAAATAGCTCCCTCAGTCCTGCTTTTAACCAGAAAAACTTTTCTTTCTTTTATTTGAAGTTGTGGCTCTTTGTTTCTCTTCTTTGGCTCTCCACAAACTTCATCCTTTGTTGTAGATTCTTTCTTGCTAACTCTCCACATGAGAATAATCTTTATTGATTTTCATTTTTGAAGAATAAGGAAATTTCACATCATCGATATATACGATTCAAAAATTACCCAAGGGACAAACCATTTCATGTGCTGGGCTGACATGGTGCCCCAAGAATAATTTTTAATTTTAATTCTTGATAATTCATCAAGGCTGACTTAGGAATCTGGGAATACCTCCTGATGCTACACAAAATCAACAAATTCTTATCAACTAAGTGGGAGGATTTTTTAAACTCTTATGAAGTACTAATTCTACCCTATCAAGTATGTAGATAACTAGTGGATTTGGTGGCATTACTTCAGGCAAAGACAAAGGGAAAAGTGTACATGAGTACACCACAAAATTCAAGAAGATGGCGATAGAATTGGTATCTCTTCCAAGAACCGATATTTACTACTCAAGTATCTATTGGGTCTAGAGGAACAATATATGAGAGAACATGATGTTGTTCAAACCCAAAAAAATGTTTGAGGCTTCTGTGTAGTTGCAATGCTTGGAAAACATAGTACAAAAGAAATAGAGATCAAGTGGTTCAAAGTAGAAGGAACATTAAGAAGCTTCCAAAGAAGGGAAGAAGAAGCAAAAAGAGGGGAAGGAAAGGAAGAGAAAAATCACAACACACCAATGAAATATTCAAGAAACTATTGCAACCACCATAAAATTGATGGTCACACAGAGGAAAATGGTTGTAAATTACATCTAGAATTCAACTCGAAGAACCAAAAGAAGGACATCAGGAAGAAAACTATCATAGCCATAAATTTGAGTAATTATGTGGGAAATGGATAAAAATTTTTTATGCACATCAATGTAGAAGGGGGTGAGACTAAGATTCCCTCAACAACAAGAAGAGAAGGAGATTACCAAACTCTTCCATATAAATATACATGTCAAGAAGACAAAATTTGATGTTATGTTTGATTTAGGATCACAGGAAAATCTCATTGTAGTAGATCTAGTCAACAAATTGGGATTTGATTTTTGAGATCATCCTATCCCATATACATTGGGGTGGGAAAGTAAGGATGCAAAAACCAAGGTAAGAAATGAATTTAAAATAAAATATATATCACTATTGATTTTATTGATAAATTAGAATTGGATGTAGTGCTACTTGATGTATGTGGAGTTGTAATTAGGATGCAATATTCATGAATAGAGCCACTAAGTACTACCTCACCAAGGATGAAAAATCATTCATCATAAAGGTGCACAAGGGAAATTCTAAAATTCCATTGGTGAGTGCAAACTAAGCTATGATGTTGCGAAATTCTGACAATAAGTATGATTTACTATTTTTAAGAGACATTCTATTTGTAGAAAATTCAATGAGAGAAAAGACATCCTCGAAGGAGTGTGTTGTAGTGGCTACAACCACCCTCCAAAATTTTTCCTTAGCTTTGTTTTCGAGCCTCCCTACCAACCATCCTAGAAGCATGTCTTGCACTGTCAAGTACATAGGCTTCATTGGTTTTTTAATGTCTTTCCATCTTGTGCATGTTAGTTTGCTTCACTTCTGTCACAGGATGCCATTTCAGACTTAAGCTAGTTGCTGGATGAGTGGCTACTGAGAAAATTGTGCAAGCGTAATTCTAGAGGGGAGCCAGCCTTCCCTCTAGAAATTGCACAAATCTACTGGGTAGCTTGCTGGGCCTAGAAATTTCACAATGCAGTCAGAAAGGTTTCCTTGAGAAAATTGCACAATTTAGCCTAGTACTACAACTTAGCTCAAAAATTGCACAATTTTGGGCAACAAACACCTGCTCCTCCTAGAAATTGTACAATCCCTCTGTTAAAGCTAGCCTAGCACCTCCCAGAAATTGCGCAAATCCCTCTTGTTGTCGCACATATTGTCATGAAAACACTCAGACCGGGGGCTGTCACCCTGATCCCCAATCTCTCCATTTAAGCCTGTCTCTCACGGATAAGGGGGGTAGACCCTATGGGATAATGGATGACCAACTGAAGACTAGTTGGGTTGGGAGACACGAGGGGAAACAAGCACTTAATTGATTTTGTTAAGTTAATAGACCAGTGCCTTGTGAAATAAATGATTAAATGATTATTTATAAAATGCTGCAGAAATATGAACTCATTAACAATTTTTTACCATCACACAACTCAAACAAAGTTTAACTTTTACCAAATGTGAGAGAATCGATAAACGCTCAATGGTTTAACAATATTCCAACAATTAAAATTTCGAAAAATGCTTTAGATAACCACGTAATTTTAAATGCTAACCATAGATCACATTCATGTAGCTAATATTCAAATGAACATTTAGGCATGTTTAACCACATAAAGAAATGATCAAAATTTTAACCTCAGCAGGAAAGATATATCGCAAAAAATGAAGAAGCCTTGAGCCAAGACTGAATCTGGCAAAATATTTCCAAATTATTTTATTTTTTTTATTTAAAAAAAAAATTCTAAAAAAATGCAATAAACTAAAATCAAATAAACTAAATTAGATATAATATCTAATCTAAAGTTTTAAAAGGAACCTTTTGATTTTTTATATTTTTTATAAATGAAACAAAAAATGAACAAAGAAAAATATCTAACTCTAAAAAACTAAGTCCTAAACTATGGGCTAAACTAAAAAATGAAAATCGATTATTTTTTTATTTTTATGTTTATTTTTAACCTTTTTGATATTATTTTTTAAAATTAAAATTTAAACAAACGTAAATCTAAATTAAGACTAACACCTAAGACTAAAAAGCTAAACTAAAAAAAAAAAATAAAAGCACTGACACCTCATCTATAACAAAAAATGAAAATTGAAACTCTTTTTATTTTTACATTTTTTTTATGATTTATTCACTTTTTTAATTTTTATGAGTGAAATAAAAAGATAAAACAGAACTATCCAAAGTTAAAACAAATCAAAGTCGAATAAAACTAAAAATAGCACTTTTATTTTTATTTTTTTATTGTTTTTCCAATTTTTATTTTTTATTTTTTATTTTTTATTTTTTAAGTGGATCCTCGAACTTAGCCTTTGGAAAAATCACCTAGGACCTAGTACTTAGGACTTAGGACCTTGAGGGGATTAAAACATTTCCTAACCCTCAAAGCACTTTACATCATGACGTTTACAATTTTACATCTGAAGGGGGAAAACCCATTTGACATAGACCCTCATAGATCACCCAGTTCTGTGACCAACTATAATCTAGCAGATCAACACACTAGGATTACCCTAAGATTCTAATGACAAAATTCATTCCAGCTTTGGGGTTAGGATGAAGGAAAACTCTGCCGATCATGGATCGGTGAGAGAAAAAACCTTCCAGAATGTAGATTATCAGTAGAAAATTAGGTCCACTTAGGCAATTTTCATACATGACCCAACTCTGCTAATATTATTTACAATTCACACATGCAGACTGGGTTTACAACAGAATAAGATAAGGTCGACGATGACTGTTGAATGGCACAGACACGTCAATCAAGTGCTACCCTTTTGCGAAGAAAAGGGGGTGTATTGCTAAGGGTAGTTGACACGTAGTGGTCAACACCTCTCTTAGTCAAGCAGGCTATTGCATGTGCCTTCAGGTTGACTAGTTTCACCCGGGACACAACAAAATTTATTTGCATGCATACGATGGTTTTTCTTGAAATAGGGAAAAGAAACATGCAGAAAGCATCCCTAAATTTTAGGGATCTATTTTTAGTAGTTGGAGGTTACATGCAACGATCACTCCAAGGGTCACCTTGTACTAGATTTGTGCCATGTGCGTCATAAGCCTCAAACTTATTTATGTGACCTTTAGAGCTCATTCTTCACATTGACCTTGGAGCTTTGACATCCCACAGCACATCCAGGAGTCTTCGGCACATCCAGCTCAACTATTTCTGGGTAAGTCCACTTTACTTGTCTTTTGCAACATTTATTTCACTTTTTGTGTTTTGGCTTGTGAAAGTGTTTTCTGCTTGATTTCTATGAATGCTTACTATCATTTGCATGCATGTTAGCCTGTACAAACACCATTTCAGTTTTCGTTTGCATCTCATTGTTGTCGCATGCATAACACTGTTTTGCATGGATGGTCGTCGATTCAACGACTTGCACATGCAAGTTTTTCCATTTCCCAAATCTTTCATTTTCTATTTTCATGCATGATCATTCACTCTTTCCTTCACTCAGTTTCGCCATGCATTCAGATCTCCATATGTTTTCAGTCACCCCACGACAGGTTTGGGAAACTGTGGCCCAGACTCTACCTTGCCTGGACAACATTGCACATTTCTGAGAGGGAAGGCTCTACCTTCCTCCCATAAAATGTGCAAATCTAGCAAGATAGTGTCATCCAAGCTTCTTTTGTGCAATTCTGAGAGGCAGTGTTTGCTGGCCTAGAAAATTGCACAATGCAGTCCCTTGGCCTGCATGACTTGCTGATTGAAATTGTGCATTGCACACTCTCATCACGTAATAGGTTAGTCTTGATTACGGTTTGCACAATTCTAGTAGTCAACTGGCCTCCCAACAGTTTGGATTTCCTTTTGTGCAGTTCTGATAGTCAGTCTCCCATCCTCCCAGTGAAAATTGCGCAATCCTTGCCATCAATATCCCAGGTATGTTGCATGTCAGTCCTCATGTTTTCTTTGTTTTTAACTAACAAAGTTTTTGCCATGCATATCACCATGTATCTAGATATAGCTGGTGATGTCCATCTCTCAGTAGTTAAGGATCAATGGATTCCAAGAGAGCAAGGTCAAAGGACACCAAAAGAAGTGCAACTAGAGATGTAGTTGAATGATTGTCTATGAGTTTGATGATTTACGATGACATCAAGCTAATCATAGACAAGGACATCAAGTTGAAATGGTAGAAGATCAATGATGCATTCTTAGGTACATTTGGGGAAGACTTTGAAGACCACAAAGTCTATGTGAACATTCAAAAGTACAGCTTGTACTGGATTGCATGTAGGTATCTTGCATTTCCATGCACGGACATGATACATTGGATCATCTCGCACACTGATCCCAAGATGATGGTGTTAAGAAGTGGCAATGGGACAAAGATTGCTGCCTTCAAGGCACAGGACTATCAGCATATGTACCACTTGCCAAAGCGAGTGATCACCATGGAGACACCCTTCAGCATACCCAACAACAATGCAAAATCAAGGAATATCTTGAAGAGCTAGGTGAAGGAGTGAGCCAAGTTCAGGATGACACCCAACTAGATTTACAAGATGAAGATATTGCGGAAGGCATATCGGTACTTTGTCATCTTTGCATGCCACTTGTACGGACAGGAGAGCATGGAGACTTTCTAGTGGAGTTGGGTGATCACATTGGACCAACTGGCCAGTGAAGACAAAGCATGCAACTGGTCTAACATGTGGCTCACAGGCTGAAAGAATAGGTAACAGGAGCTTGGTAGCTGCCCAAAGGCCAACAAGCATAAATCTACATGTCCGCATATGTCTTGGATGAAATCTATGCTCATCAGAAATTCCCAAGCTTGAAGTGGGCATGGACATCAACAGAAACCTTTGTGAACACTTATTGCAGGTTATTTTCCAATTGTAGCTTCCACGGAGTCATCACACAGTTGTCAAACCATTCTGTCACCCTGGTGTATAAGATGATATTTGAGCAAGATCCACCTTCCATGTCAAAGGCAGTAATGGAGGCATTGATCGGCATAGCAGATTGGTATGCCTCACCTTTTGACACCTTCATACGGATATAGAGTGTGGAGAAGCCTCCACATGTTTTGTCGAAGTTTTCCATGGACGAGCTCGTCATGCAAGAAGTGTCGTACTACATCTCAGAAGGAATGTAAGCTAGAATGCACCAGAAGAAGAAGACACCCTGGCCCACTCTCCCACTGTGGATCAGGTTGTATGAGAGACATAATCTCAAGCATGTGGATGCCGAGATAGAAGAGTTAAAAAAATTTAATTTCGGTACCAAAAGGTTCAATTTGTAAGACTCACATTGCTTTGTGTAGGATCACTGCGTGAAAGTGAAATTTCCTTGGATCCATGGGGCATGTCATTGGGTTGAGGAAAACACATGGAGATATTTTCACAACTTCTTTAGGCCTAATGAACTGGTCGGCATAGCTATGGAATGGTAGACTCATTCAGGTCGTAGACTCATCCGAACAGCTGGCACAAAGTAGACAGGGTGAGTAGTCATAGGATTAGGACTTCGCTCAAGAGATTGAATGAGTAATTGAGAAGATGGATATGAAGATGGAGCATCCAGAGTTAGAGAAAGAGATCGACCTCATGCCTTACCACCAAGAGCTCGACCCACTAGCTTTACCGAATTCAGAAGCAGAGTAGGTCCTGAGCAACCAAGGAGGTACCGACATCCTTGGGGACAATCGAGAATAAGATATGCACAACATATCATTCGATAAGTCACATAATCGAGTTGTGCAATCATGCAGAGTGTATACTCCAGATGTCCACACATCTTCTGTGCATTTTGAGAAATGAGTGATCATATCTGATGTATGCAAGGATCTAGTAGCATTATTTGATGCTACCAGAGCGTATGCCGAAGCCACTAGATCGAGTGTTTGCTTCTTGATAATAGAGAAGAAAAAAATGGCTAAGGAGTTACAGACGACCAAGCAGGAAGGATAACTAGTTACAACATCCACCCAAGCAGAGTTGAAGAAGGTGATACTAGATGAATTAGCGTCCCTTGAGACATTCATGTGGGTGTTGTATTCTAGATTTGGTACTGTGCATAAGGCAGTTGTCCATCTCAATAGTTGGCAACAACGTTGTGTTAGCAAAACACGTACCTTATCAAACTTGCATACTGTTGTTGACTGCATGCAAACATGGAGAACGATATACAAGGGAGCGCAACTACACTTGCCCAAGATGATGAAGCCCATGGTGGTTGAGTTGAAGGCACACATCTTGTTAGTGTCGGTATCTTCATCCCTCTATCAGTGATCGAATTTCTCTTTTTTGCATGCATATTAGGTGTCCCATCCGATCAACTAAATTCCATTAGGTCATGGATCAACTGATGGTAGTGGTTCATTTTCAATTTCCCTCATGGCATTTACCAGTTGGCCTGTTTTCACATGTTTAGGTCATTTACAGTCATTCTGTGTCATTTCATTTTCAAAATAATTTTTGGGGTTTTAGGTCTCACTAGGTCTAGGGTTTGTCACCATGGTCAACAAAAATCTCAATAAGGGTCAGCAGGCACATGAGGAGGTCTAATAAGTTCATAAGATCAAAATTTCACTCATGATATGCTCAATAAGTGATTTTTACCTCAAAACTCTATTTTGAGGTGAAAACAGAGTTTTATATTTTTTATTTTTAAAATTTATTTAATTTGAAATCTTTTCTATATGTAATAAGTTCCAGTTGCTGCCCTTTCTCACCTTGCCAACTCCAACTACTGCAGACAAAAGCACAAACATCAATGCATCAGTTCATCAAGTGATCAAGAAGAGTCAAATTGCAAATTGAAAAATAGAGTTTTTAAAGCAAAGTGAATAAGACTTTAGAAAAGTGGGTTTGTAAATGAAAAATTAAAACCAAGGGGATATAAAGTTCTTATTTGTGTTTGAAAGTCTTCATTTTTTGGAAGAGAGTGAGCTAAAAGGAGAAAATCAGGTTTGTGGGAGAAAGAGGCGAAATTGAGCAAAAAACAAGAATTTTCACCGGCGCTACGCACCTGGGCACTGGCGCTATGCACGTGGCACAGGTTTTGCACTGAATTTTGGTCGTGCACTATGCATACAAAGTGTGCTATGCACTTGGGAGGGAGTGCTATGCACCTGCCTGTTGATCTCCAAATCAAATTTCATCACCTTCCTATGCCTCCAAATTCACAAGTAACGTAGCAAGGGATTTTTTTTCATCTGTGGTGGTGATTTGTGTGTCTAAAAGCTAAACCCTAGCTGTCTCTGAAATTGTCTTGCAAAATTTGCATAGGGTTTTGTTTTATGTTGTTTTAATTCCCCTTTGATTATCTTCCTATACTCCATTCCCTTGCACTAAATTTCCCTTCCTCTTTCCCTCTCCCAAAATCATTGGCACTCACTCCCTATTGCCAAACCCCAAGCCCTATACATTATTCCTAAAAATTAACCCTATACATTCCCAAAACCCTAATTCCCATTTCCTATTCCCTCATTACATTCCTACACCATCAAAACCCTCATTTATAGTCATACTATCAGTCAATCCCTCATTTCCCAAAAGAAAAACAACATTTTCCCTACTCACCCTCATACTTTAAAAAAAATATCTTCATACTCATCATTTTTCACTCCAAATTTGCAAGTATGGAGACAGTCTCAGCATATGAGAGGGATGATGAAACTGTCACTGATTCTTCCCAAGAGGTTCATGCACCAAGAAAAGCACATAAAGGAGGAAAACATGTTCGGAAAGAGCCCACCACTCTCATAGAGTTACTTGCTTTCCCTCTTGTAGTAACATATTTTAAACATCAGTTTTGTTACCAGTTTTGTGAAATGGTGGAGAGGGTGAAATATCACCATTAGCTTGCTAGGTTGTTTTTTCTTCATCTTCACAATGGCTAGGTGAACCTAGCTGGTGTCTCTTTCACCTTGACACCTGAAACCATTGCAGTAGCAACAGGCATCCCTAATGTGGCTGAACAATGGAATAAGGGGCAACATGTGGGCAGAGATTAGTATGAGCCTTACATCAAGGCTAGTTATCAGAGGCAAATCAACAAGGTCTTTCCTTTCAAATACTTGCAGGATACTTATGCTCCACTCATGAAACTCATCATCAAGTATTTTACCTGCGAGGGAAGGTTTTCCTGTCTATATACATACCATATCAGTGTTGGGTTGTGTTATATTCTTTCCACGTAGTTAACAGGGGGTTTGAAGGGTACTGGTAACCCTACTTTATGGTTTTGTGCATGACTTTGCACATGTTTTTTTGGACATGATGGTTTTTCGGTCCATGGTATTGGATGCGACGGTTTTCGGTCCATAGTATTGGATGCGATGGTTTTTGGTCCATGATATTGGATGCTTCAGCATGTATAAATATGTATTGTAACATTGAAAGGAACATAATGAAAAATCAAGCTGGTAGTCCCCGGTTTTGGGATCGAGTGGGAAAATCTTTGTGTATATGTGTTATGCTCTCACATTGTTTATTTTTTTTGTGTTTTAGAATTCGTATGCAGGTAATTTTTGTATGGGGTTAAAACCTACATTTGGCATCATAGCTGTTTTTGGCTTCAAGGGGACACCTTTGTTGCTAAGGGGTTTCGCTTGGGCCTGTGGTAGACCTTGTTCAGTGTGAGATCTGCGAGATTGATTCTAGTGGTGAAAGAAGATGGTGAGTGGTGGAATGATAGAGATTGAGAAATTTAATGGTCAGAGTTTTGAGTTGTGGAAACTCAAGATGGAGGATCTGTTGGTGGATAAATATCAGTGGATCGCGGTAGATCTAGGTACTAAACCAATGAGAGTCACCAATGAAGAATGGAAGAAGTTGGATCAGAAGGCAAAGAGCACAATACGATTGTGTGTTTCAGATTCAGTATTGTTGAATGTATCAGGGGAAGCTATGACAGAGGCTTTGTGGGACAAGTTAGGGACTTTGTACCAATCTAAGTCTCTGGTGAATAAACTGTTCTTGCAGAGAAAGCTGTATAACCTGAGGATGAAAGATGGAGACTCAGTGACAAAGCATCTAAATGTGTTTAATACCATGGTAAGTCAGTTAGCATCTGTTGATATTAAAATTTCAGATGAAGATAAGTGCATTATCTTGTTGTGTTCTCTACCTGATTCATGGGATAGTTTGGTTGTTGCAATAGGTAGCAATGCAACTGCATTGAATTTTGATGAAATAGTCTCATCCTTGCTGATGGAGGAGATGAGACGGAAAAATATGGAGAGCCAAAATGGTGATGCCTTGTCTATTCAAGGATGGTCCCAGAACAGAAACAAAAATAAGTCATCGAGTGGGAGACCTAAATCTAGAGGGAGATCTAAATCTCTAGGAAAACCTGTAAAGGTGCTGTGTTAGAAATGTGGAAAGGAAGGGCACTTCAAAATGGATTGTCAATCTAAAGCTCCTGATAAAGGAAAGGGATTTGATGAGGCTCCTTCTATAAAGCTGAAAACCACTTTAGATGAAGGTGGGGTTGTGTACTTGGCTTCTTCAAGTACACATGTAGATCATGAGGCATGGTTGGTTGACTTTGGTGCATCCTTTCACTTCACTCTCCATTGAGAGTGGTTCTACGAGTATGAGAAATATGATGGTGGTGATGTCTTCTTGGGGGATGATAGGAAGGCTAAAATCATTGGTCGGGGAAAAGTAAAGTTGAAGTTGCAAGGTGGGAGGGTTAGAACACTTTCGGGTGTTCTACATATTCCTGCATTGGCTAGAAATCTGATTTTTGTAAGCAAGGTGGATGATGCAGGTGTAAAAACAGTGTTCGAGAAGGATACTTGCAAGATGGTTCAGGGAGCACTGGTATTGATGCGGGGAGTTCAGACTGGAACTCTGTACAAGCTACAAGGTAGCACTATTGTTGAAGGGTGCAACAGTTCTGTGGTTCCTGAAAGTGGAGCAGAAAATCTAGTCATCTCTGGACAGAGGACCATCCCGTGGCATCAAAAGCTTGGACATATTGGAAAGAAGGGCCTTCAAATACTTCATGGTAAAGTTATGGTAGAAGGTATGAGTAATAACTCTCTGGATTTTGATTTCTTTAAAAATTGTGTATATGGGAAGCAGAATAGGGTGAGTTTCCCTCTTGAAATAAGAGGGTGAAACATATATTAGAGCTTGAGCACAATGATGTGTTTGGACCTGTGAATGTTCCATCACTGGGTAAGTCTGTGTACTATGTATCATTTATACATGAATTCTCATGGAATACATGGAGATATTTCCTTAAGAAAAAATCTTAAGTCTTTGATAGGTTTAAAGAATTCAAGGCTTTGGTGGAAAACAAGACAGAGAAGAAGATAAAGGTGCTGAGGACAGATAATGATGGAGAGTTTTGCAGTAAGGAATTTGAAGAATTCTGTGAGAAGTGTGGTATAGCATGGCAGAAGACTACTCCATATACACCTTAACAAAATGGAGTTACAGAAAGAATGAATAAGACATTTATGGAAAGGGCAAGAAGCATGCTCAGTGGTGCTGGGTTAGGACAGGAATTTTGGGCCGAGGTGGTGGATACTGCATGTTACCTGGTCAATAGGTCACCTTCATCAGCGTTGGAGGATAAGACTCCACAAGAGGTATGGACTGGTAAGAAACCCTCTCTTTCACATCTGAGGGTATTTGGATGTGATGCATATGTACATGTTCTAAAGGAGAATCGAACCAAGTTGGATAGTAAATTAGAAAAGTGCATCTTTATTGGGTATAGGGATGGTTTGAAGGGTAATAAGCTTTGGAGCCCAGTAACAAGGAAGGTTGTGTACATCTGAGATGTGGTGTTCAGAGAGGTGAAAGATGTTATTAAACATGAAGTCCAACCAAAGGAACCTGAGAAGGTAGAGTTTGAGCTAAAGGAGGAAGAATTGAACTCTACAACAGAGGAGGAATCAAAAGTTGAAGAGCCACAAACTCCAGGTGTAAGAAGATCAGTTCTAGAAAGAAGGAAGCCAAAAAGTTATAGTCCATCTACTTTCTGTTCAAATTTTTCTTTATCTGTGACTGATGATGATCCCAGAACTGTGAAGGAAGCAGTGGATTCAGAGGATGGAAAACTCTGGAAAGAGGCCATGGTTGATGAAATGGCATCTTTGCACAAAAATGAGGCTTGGGATCTGGTGGAGTTACCGGCTGGAAGAAAACCCATTGGAAACAAATTGGTGTTCAAAAAGAAGACAAATGCAGAAGGAAAAGTGGAGAAATACAAAGCTTGGTTGGTAGCAGAAGGTTATTCCCAGGTGCCACGAATTGATTTTGGTGATATTTTTTCTCCTGTTGCCAAGGTAAATTCTATTGGATTACTTTTATTTGTTGCCGCTGCTTTTGATTTTTAGGTAGAACAGATGTATGTGAAGACAAAATTTCTTCACAGGGATCTGGAAGAGGAGATCTACATGAAACAACCTGAAGGCTTTGCAGTGAAGTGTAAGAAAGAACTGGTATGCAAGTTAAAGAAGTCTCTGTATGGGTTAAAACAATCACCAAGGATGTGGTATCAGAAATTTGATACAATTATACGGGGACTTGGCTTCACTAGAAGCAAAGAAGATCATTGTGTGTATTTTACATTAATTGGTGACCGTGTTATTTATCTAGTCTTGTATGTGGATGATATGTTGCTGTTTGGAAATGACAAAGAAATTATCTAGGATTTGAAGACCCAATTGTCCTCCAAATTCGACATGAAATATATTGGTGCTATAAACTATATTTTGGGCATGGAAATTAAAAGAGATTGGGAAAAGAGGAAGCTCTGGTTAGACCAAAGGAAGTATGTCGAGACAATATTGCAGAGGTTTAATGTGCAGGACAGTAAACTGGTGAAGGTTCCTATTCCTGTAGGTGTAAAGTTATGTACTGAACAATGTCCCAAGACACAAGAAGAGGAAGAGGATATGTCACGTGTTCCATATGCAAGTGTAGTTGGGAGCCTGATGTATGTAATGGTCTTTACTAGACCAGACATTGCACATGCAATGGGAGTATTGAGCTGGTTTATGTCAAAACTAGGAAAGGAGCATTGGACAACAGTGAAGCGGGTTTTCAGGTATTTGCGTGGCACTAGTGATTATGGTTTGTGCTACCAAGGAAGACTAGGATTAGACAGAGTGTTTGATATTCATGGCTATGTTGATGCATAATGGGCTAGAGATCTGGATTAGAGAAAATCTACAAGTGGGTATGTGTTTAATCTATTTGGAGGTGTAGTCAGTTGGATGAGTAAGAAACAATTTGTAGTGGCACTATCAACTACAAAGGCAAAATACATGGTAGGCACTCATGCAAGGAAGGAAGCAGTTTGGTTGCAAAGATTATGTTCAAGTATGGGGTTAGTACATGAAGCTATAAGGATAGGCTGTGATAGCCAAAGTGCAATTTTCTTGGCAAAGAACCTTGTATATCATTCAAAGACAAAGCACATTGATGTTCAGTATCACTTTGTGAGGGATATGATAGAAGACAAAAAGGTGTTGTTGGTAAAGGTGGACACTTTGAAGAATACTGCAGATGCATTGACAAAATATGTGAGCTCTGAGAAGTTATCTTGGTGTAGAGAAAAAATGGGCATTTTAGGGCTAGGAAAATGACCAAGCTCTCCTGTGGTCCCCTGTGAAAAGAAAACAACAAATGGGAGAATGTTGGGTTGTGTTATATTATTTCCACGTAGTTAACAAGGGGTTTGAGTGGTACCTGTAACCCCACTTTATGGTTTTGTGCATAACTTCTGCACATGTTTTTTGCACGCGATGGTTTTTCAGTCCATGGTATTGGATGCAATGGTTTTCGGTCCATGGTATTAGATGTGATGGTTTTCGGTCCATGGTATTGGATGCTTCGGCATGTATAAATATGTATTGTAACATTGAAAGGAACATAATGAAAAATCAAGTTGGTAGTCCCAGTTTTAGGATCCAGTGGGAAAATCTCTGTGTATATCTGTTTTATGTGTTATGCTCTCACATTGTTTATTTTTTTTGTATTTTAGAATTCGTATGCAGGTAATTTCTGTATGGTGTTAAAACCTACAGTTAGATTGCTAATGCATTTCACGAGAGTGAGGATGATGAACCTCCCATACTTTATATGAAGGAATATTGAGAAGATGGCTCTATATGTGCAAAGGAAACCTCTTCCTCAACAGTTCAGTAGAATTTACCATTTCTCATTGATTAAAATTGTTGTTTTGCATCAGCTAAGTTTGCTAAATATTTCATGGGATACTTTCATTGCACATGAGGTTTTCAAAAGCTGTCAGGTGACTCCATCGCTGCTTCAAGAGGAAGACCAGCTAGATGTTCATGAGATTGAAACTATAGGTGTTCCAGTGTTTGTGACTTTTGAGAATGATACAAGGAGACTATTTGCAGCTGCCAGACGAGTATTATCTCCACCAAGGGTGGAAGGGGTCTCATTTTCTGCATCGGATCACAAGTAGATGCTATCTTCACCTAAGGTGAAAGGGATTTGCCTTATTCTTCAGCAGAACAGGTACAGGACAAAGGAAAGCAACAGTTTCATGTTGAAGGGCCTTCTGAAGGGCAAGACAAAGATTTTGTCTTGGTTGAGGAGGATGACATTGACTTGCCCCTCAAAGCTCAAAACTCAAAGATATGATCATCAAAGAAAAAGAGGCTAAAATTCAAGCCTTGTCACTTGACCTTGAGAGGGCTAAATGGATCATTAACTTCCTTGAGCACGAGAACAAGTAACTGGAGGACAAAACAACTATTATGGAGCTGCAAACAATTAGAGAAAACATGCAAGCAACAAAAAGAAGGAAAATCAAAATGACACCACTTGAGCAAGAAAGTGAGGTTGACCCATAATAGGGGGCGCAGCGGAAGATGCAAAAATGCTCCTCTGACTCGACCTCACAAAGATGGCATAGTTGGTAACTCCTCTCTGATTGGACAATCTGGTGATCCTCCTCAACTCGAAGTCCAGGAATCATAGTTAGAGAGGGTAAACATTCACTTGGAGAAATTCCTTGAGAAAGCTAACAAGGAGAAGAAAATGTTGCGCCATATGGTCTATCACTAGTTGACTCGGAATAAAATTTGCAAAACAATGTTGAAGAGGTTAAAGGCCAAACTAAAGAGAGCTTTGAGGAGCAAAAAGGAGCAAGATAAGCTCCAAATCCTGGCTAAAGCATCATTGGCCCGACATAGCACATAAAAAGGATCACTCATGCCAAATTTCAAGAAATTTAGTGAAGTTTTTGTCATTTTTGAATTTTTTGAACCAAAAAAAAGGTTTTTTTCAGTAGGTTCGTAGCGACACTGGTGCTATGATTTTGAGGGGGGCCTCCATTTGCAAGAAACTTTCTATTTTTGGAATCACCATGAAACGTTATGCATGCTCAGAAATGGCTGAGAAGTTTTGACAAGTTCTAGACCTCCAAAAGGGCCAAAAACACCCAAAACGTGCCCTCTCTGCCACTCTTTTTCCACATAGGAAGAAGTCTTGGGAGATTGCATTTGTGGAAGGGGCGGATGGACTCCAAATCAAAAAATTCAAGTTGTCCCAGATAGTAGACTCACCAAGCTTTCCAATGAGCTATTATGCACCTAATTTGGACTTTTATAAGACTTCCAAAATTGGCTTGGAAAAAGTGTTATGCATAGAACCAGTGGTGCTACGCATACGAGAAAAATTTGCTAGTTTTGCATGTTTGCTCAGAATTTCGCTTAGTTTTCTACTAGTTTGACTTTTTCTTCTCTCCTTGATAAATTCATGATGTAATATGATGTAACTTGATGTACCATGATTTAAAAATGATGAAAAATGACCTAAAGAGGTAGATACATTAGTTAGAGTTGTTTTGAGGATGAATGAATCAGTTTCCATAGTTTTAGAGGCAAGTTGTTCCACTGCCTATTTTTCAGTTCCTAGTTTAGATCTTGTTGAAACAACTCCTTGATTGTGGATTCGACCCCTGATGGCTAGAATAGGTGGTTTGATGCCTATATCTTGTACTTTCTTAGTCATTTGTCAAGGTTGGAACTCTTGTGGATGCATTGAGGTATTTCGTACATTACTTTTGCAGTTTGGCAAGGAAATAAACTAGGGTTTTGCAGCATTTTGTGGGATTCTTGTGGTAATGTGAATTAGCATTGCTTTTCCTCTATTATTTCAATTTATCTTATGTTTATATGTGCCATCATCTCTCTTATTCTGTATAACTAAATGAATCAAGTTTAAAAGGAGGAAATCATTGGTGTTTCAGTGCTCTACCTTGGGGTTTATTTAGTTTTAAATGTTTTCCACTGTTTGAAGAGGACTTATGACACTTGAAATCCCTCTACAGCTCCTCACCAGTATTTAGACTCATCATTAGACTCATTTCAAAGTGCTAAAACACTTGCCTACCTCGCCCCACAAAAACCTCTGCGAATCTGTGTTGATTTCCTAGACCCAAAGCTGCCTTCCTCATCTGATCCAGCAACCAACCATTAAAATCAATCAAATTCATGTAAGAAAACATACCTAGCCTAAAATTAGTATTCATATCAGTCATCTCAAGCCTTCCTTGATATATTTTCATTGAGATTGATAAGGAGAGAGCCCTCTCCCGACTTGGTAGGGCTAGCTATCAGGTTAAGCATTGTTTGATGTTACCCTAGACCTGCCTTTCTAAGCCTGAAGTAGATTTAGGCCCTAACACATCTGACGTCAGATCTGGACTATGAGGAACTCCCATAGCTCATCACTAGTTTGCAAGCTTCCCATGCATAGGTGTTCAAAAGCATGGATGTTATTGTGTGCACACATGCGATCCCATCTATTGGGACACTCACCAAGGCAAAGACAAAGGGTTAAGTTGGACAGGAGCTGGACTCGTACTTCGACAAGTTGATGCGCATATCAACTAAGATTGACTTGGTGATCTGTGCAGACACTATGCATCAGTATATTTCTAGTCCGACCGCACGCGAGACAATGATGCACATGTTATCAAACATGTTAGATAGAGGAGCCAAAGTAGTGTACCCAGATGCAATAGAGGAAAGAGTTTGTTTCTAGAAAGATGCCACCATAGAGTACACTGACACCATCGCAGACTACCAAGCTTGGCATCAGTTTGCCACCATCAACCATCATGAGGATGTCAAAGATTTGGTCTTCCCACAATTGTCTAAGTCATAGTGATACCTTGCATGGCTTTCTCAATCCTATTTTGTCTCACACGGGTACATGTGTAGATTGTATGTAACATCTTGTAAAGTGTAAGTTCAAGTGTCGATAGTTAAATGTAATAGTCATAGAGTAGTTTAATAGACATGAGGGTAGGTGAACAGTTAGAAAGGGGAATGTCAAGGGTCAACCCACCATTTTCTATTTATAGTACCTCATAACTCATTATAGAGGATTTTGGTCAGCCAAGATTCTGATAGGAGTATCTTAGAGAAAGCTTGGAGAGTATTGTAACAAGCCTTGGGTTCTTCACAATGCAGAGCTAGTACATCTCTTTGGAGGAGCAGGCGAAAATGACTGTAATGTTCCTTTATTGAGACTAGTGGTTGGTCATGGTTGTATTGTATGATTGGAAATTTCACTTCTTAATATAACATAACCAACATGTTTCATGCATATGCTGTTATTGTATTTTAGTTAACTTGTTTACTCTAATGATATATGTATATGTTTGCTTACACATGTATGTATAGACTTTTTCTGTATATGTATGTATGAACCTTATTGAAATGTGTTGTTGGTTTAACCATCACCTTGGATTGTTGGTTCACCTTCCTTCTAGTTTGTGATGCATCATTGCTGATGTGTTCCCTTCCAAGCTATGTGTTTACATAGGTTTCCAAGGGGCGTACTCATTCCACCCTCCGTGTGTTAGAACCATTCATGTACCTTGCTTGGCTTGCTGCACATGTCACACCCTTGCTACCAACATGGACATCTTACTTGCCTTTGAGCATAACAGTGGTCAAGACTATACCATACGACCCACTATTGGGACTCCTACAGCAAACGGTCTGAGATATAGTTGGAACTTCTTACCATCGAGATCCCTTGACATGTTGTCAGGTCCAACATCATCAACAAAGTGTAATAATGAATAGACACAACAATTTGAAGAGGTTCTACAATCATACACGGAGGGTTCTAGGATCCTAAAGGGGTACCACTCAAGAGAGAAGAGGTAAGTAAGGATCATCCTAGCCCATATCCATTGGGGTCAGTAAGGATGCATAAATCAAGTGAAGAAAATAGTGTAAAATATTTTTTTCTATCACCATTGATTTTATTGATAAAGTAGAATTAGCTATAATGTTACTTTATGCAAGTGGATTTGTGCTTGGGACGCAATATTCATGAAGAGAGACACCCAATACCACCTCATCAAGGATAAAAATCCTTGATCATCAACATGCACAAGCGAATGTCTAAAATTTTGTTGGTAAGTGCTATCCAACCTAAGAAGTTGATAAATTATCGCAAGAAGTATGATTTACTATTTTTAAGAGATTCAATTTGTGGAAGAGTCAATGAGAGAGAAGGATCCCCTAGATGAGTGCACTATGGAATAGAGATAATAATTGGAAGAGTTACTACATCCATATAGGGGAGGGTTCTAGGAGCCAAATTGGGTACCATCTAAGAGAGAAGTGGATCATGAGATCCATTTGCTAAAAAACTCTCTATTTCTAAACATTGGGTTGTACAAGTAGTCAATTTTAAAATCAAACAAGGTGAAGTAGTCGCGACAACTGCTAGAGCAAGGTGTCATTCAACCAGAGAATTCACCATGTGGATCACCCATCATAATTGTGCCAAAGAAGTATTTGAATTGGAAAATTTGCATAGATTAAAAGGTGTTAAACAAAATAATTCTTAATGATAGGTATCCACTACCTAGGATTGATGACCCATTGGATCAATTGTAGCAAGAAAAATATTTCACCCAGCTAGATTTAAAATTAAGGTATCACTATGTTTGAGTCAAAGAAGAATATAATTGGAAGTCTGCCTTCAAAACCAGAGAAGGTTTGTATGAGTGGTTATGTTGAAGAATATAGGGAAAAATAGTGTTGTGATGATTCTCCGTTACTTGATAACAATTTGTGGAGTCTTTTACTTTTCTTATTAGCTTATGCTTATTCTTCTTCTTATTTGTGTATATGTGTGTACTTCATCAAACTGCTACCAAAAAAAAATAAAAAGAACAAAAAGTTTGGTTTTCTGCCAAGGACAAAACCTCTCCACTCTTGAGAGGAAAACCCTTTGTAAGTTTCTCTTATTGAAGCTTCTTATTTGAATAGTTGCCAAACCCTAGAACCTTGACTAGGATATCCTCCAAGCATAAGTCAAATCCTTCCTCTTTCCGCACTATAGCTTCTGGCACATGGACCTCTATCTTCCAACACTTTTGATCCTTCTGGCACTTCATTATTCCTTCTATAGTAAGTAGATCTTCCAAGAGAGATATTTCAACTTAGTTATATCCTTCACCTAGATCATCTGAGTTCCCTTTTGATGCATGCTAGTAGGTTGAGTGAGATAGAACTGCACCTGCAATATTCTCAAGTGGGAGGGTTCTAGCTGTAGGTATATGGGTCCTTCTAACTTCACTTGAGGTCCTTCTCTCTCTGCTTGGATGGGAGGCCTTGTGAGCCTATTTAGAAGCACAAACAATGATAAACTTGAGTTTGTTATATTGCTGCTACTGTGACCATTGAGGTGACTCTATTTCTCACACGTGTGACTGTGTTTCATATGAAAGGCTGTCCCTTTGACTTCAAATTTTACTTCTTCTCCTTCACTGCACTGGAGGCTCCTCAAACTTGTCTTTTCTCCACCCTTACTTGGCTATCCTTCTTCGCTAATTTCATATATTGATGATACATTATATGAGAAGTGGAAAACCTATATAAATAGAGGTTTGTCCCTCCTCTTTCGGCTGACTTGACTGTCTTTTAGGCCGACTAGACAATTATGCTACAATTCATTTTTTATTCATTGACTTACTACTTGGAGACTTCGTTGATGCTAGGAGGGGATTTGAATTTGCTTGGAGATGTTCCCATGACCTTTTACATTGACATACATGATGTAACATGCCCTCAAAGGGTCTCATCATAATTACATTTTGACTTTGACTCTCTAGAAGCACTTCAAAATGTGCTTGACCTATTTTCAATGAGAAAGAAACTCATTAACAAATAATATCAAAATAATTTATCTTTTCTTGAATAAGTACAAATATCAAAATTACATTTATGAATATCTGCCTAGTTACATTTCCTTCAACACTCCCTCTTAACTAGGGACTTATTCATACAATATTACAAGTTGTTTGGAAATTTTCAATCTTGAAGAATTCACATAAGAGAAACCAGATTTGCAGTCCATCTGTTATAGCATCATATACATTAGCATTGTCATACTGCAAGGCCTAACAACTCGATCTCTTTATGAGACCATGAGCTACAATACTAGTTAGACCAATGATTTATAGACACCTTCATCATTGTCTCTCAAGGTATTACCCACTCAAGTATTCTCCGAGTATGATCTTCTAGGACTATTCTTATATTGGGTTCTCAGCCCTTAAAGAATATCGATCCTCTTGCCTACTCTTGTCTTGGATGTCCTACACATCCTCAAAGAGTACTAGATGTCAGATGATTACCTAATTCTCACATTCTTTCTTCCCAAATGAGACAATAATGTTGTGTCTATCTTGTTTCTACATTTACATTCATGGCCTTCATCTAGACTTACGGTTGTTAGTGTAGGTCTAGTGCATGACCCATGAAATGGAACACACAATTGTCACTCCTTTGTTGATCTGAATTTGAAACTACTTGAAAAAGGTTTGCAAGGTATTCAATTCAGTAGTAAACATGTTTAAAATATGCCCATGTTTTGCAGTAAAGAAACAAATGAAATCTTCAGCTGTTCATGATCCATTCAAGCATAGCAGAATTATTTCCTTTTACTGTTTAACACATTAAAACAAATTTGTTCTGCAAAATAAATCAACCAAAAATGCAAAAGAAGTTGATGAAGCAGTTCACCCCTCCTGGGCTACGTCTGCTGGGTCCAAGGCTCCCAAATGGTCCTGTCCTCATTTTAGTTAAATGATCAAAATGAATTTACAACTAAATATAAGTCTCTACAGGTGGAATAGACTGTAGAAATGGATTTAGAACACATGAATCCTTCAGGATTGACTGCTGGTTTACCTCCAATGGATACCTACAACCCGATACAGTTCTCTCAATACTGGGCCCTAGTGGCTCCTAGAAATTCCACGGCTCCAAAACCTATGCAAATGACCTTAGAATGTTGTAAGACCTGTGCCAATGGCTTCAAAAGGCCAAAAATACCCAAAATAAAAAACAAATTCGTCCAAAACCGCCTTTCCTAGCCAAAGTTATGGCCCATTAATGATTCCCTCCAGTTTAGCTTAAAAGAACTCCAGCTAACTGTTGTTAGTGTCCAGTTAGCTCCACCAAATCTGGGGCGTCCGCCAAATTTGGTGCCACTGCCAACAGGTTTGCCAACTCCACCTTGACTTCCAGCTATAATCGCGGATGTGACCACATTTAACTAACTCGACGGTTTTTTTGTTGGCGGGTAGGCATAAGCCTACGGTTCTAGGGCTTGGTCATATGGCATGGTGCTAGTCCCTTTTCTTCTCGACTAAACCAAATTTTAAAATTCATATAAAGTACTCTCCGCTCATATGACAAGGAGAGCCTCCATAGCCTAACGGTAAGGCGGAGGGCTAATGGACGGGAGCTCGAGGGCTCAAGTCCACATTCGACCATCAAAATTTTGAGTTGCCCATACATGTTGCTGACGTCATTCTGGGCCATGGGGCGGCCTCTAGGCTTGCCATGTGGCAGCTTCTAATTGGCCCACCCAAAAGGAATATTCCATGGAATATTGTCAGGAATATTCTTTTTTTAATTTTTTTTGAAAATTCAAAAATTAAGGGTTATTGGGCAATTTTTTTTTTGACATAACTTTCACATACGGCGACCGTTTTTTGGACCGTTTGGGGCACCGGAATCAGGAGGATGAGCTCTATCTGATCATTTAGGTTCGAGCCAATTCTGAGCACTTTCATTTTTGAGCATTTTACGACACTTGGGACATGAGCCCTTGATCATTTGTAATCAGGGGTGATCCCAAAACCCCCTCTTAATTAGGGACCTGTAAGAGCTCCCTCTTAATTGGAGATGCTTTCCTTCATAAAAAACTTCTTCTTTGTGGGTTCTTAAATTGCTTGATCTCATTTCTTTCTTGATGTCATGAAGTCTTTGTTCTCAATTATTCTAGGTAGGGCACCATCCATTGATCACTTTCCTTTTTTGTTTGTCATGTCATTACTTCGTGGAAAGTGACTATCAGGTTTCTTTTCATCTTGGCTACTCCTTTGTCATCTTGTCCATGATTCAGAATACTATTCTCATGCATGCTTCATAGTACTTGCTTAGGCTAGTAGCCCATCATCACTTCATCCTGATATTGCTTCAACATTTATTTTTATTTTGTTGGATGGATTCTTCATCACGAGATCTAGAGTAGAATCAATTATCTACACCTTTTGTATTTCCAAGGCCTTCATGGGTGTCAAGGGTCCTTTCTTTCCTTATCATAGTTTTCCTGCCTTCTTTTGGTAGATATCTTCAAGGCATTTTTTTAGATAGTGTTTCTTAGTGATCATGGTGTTCTTCACATGCTTAATCTCTTTCTTCATCTTGCTTCTTCTCAAGTAGATAGGTCAACCATCTAATGCTTCTTGTGAAAGAATTCCTTCATTACTTGCTTTCTAGACTTGTCAAAATTTCTTCTTACGTCTTAGTCAGCAATCTTATGCTCCTTATGTGAGCATATTATTTTGTTGACCTTCATTGCATTATGGTACATGCCTTCAAGCATGTTCTTGGTGAAAGAGATTATTTCATGTTTGATCATGTTATAGAACTATACCCATGACTCAGTAATACACAAATGATAACATGACTAAAATTTAATGCATACATACCTCATCTTGATTCTCCTTTGATCATACTTTGGTGTGTCCCTTCTTGATTCATCTTAGCTTTCCTAAATATCATCCTTTTCTTGAATCCATTGAATGGGATTCCCAATGAGACATCTTCTTTGGTCCATGAACCTTCTTTTGAAGATTCTATCATAGGATCTTAAAGATCCTTACCTTACAAATGTTTCCTTTCTTTTTGATAATGTAGGTTTTCTAAGATTCTAATCATGATCAATTTTATTTCATCATATATGAGGTCCTGTACTAGGTATGCTTATTCTACACGAATATATTGAGATATATTTTTCATGCTCATATATTCTAGAAGATATTTATACTTATGCATTTTTTTTCTTATCATAAATGTTATATCTACATGAGTATCTAGAACTTTATGTACATCATGTTACTAGATTCTAGAGGATGTTTCTAGCCATGCAATTTTAACTTATTCCTACATTCTCCTACTCAAAAATTTGAAAGAAGTTTAGAAGCAAAGAGTTTGACCTAGTCATAGTAGAGATTCAGAGAATCTTCCTTCTTTTTCTTCTTTCCCTCTTATTTCATCACTTGAGTTATGTGAGTTTCTTCCCTCTTTCTTTTGATGTTTTTATCCTTTTTAAGCTTAAGACAATACCTTTTGTAATATCCATATTCTTGGCATCCAAAACCTTGGATCTTGGAGATGTCTTTGTTGTTTGTTTTGTGTGGAAGAAACTTGCCAAATTTACCCTTTCTTTTGGCCATGGTAGCAAATGCTTGCTCCTTTTATCCCACATCTTCTTTTGCCTTAAGTCTAGTTTCCTCTGTTTTGCATAGAGACCACATTTCACTGAGATTGGTTGCTTCCTGCTTGGCATAAATGCTAGATGTGAAGTTTCCCCACTCTTTAGGTAGAGCATTGAGTAGAACAATTGTCATCTCTCTGCCAGACATGACTTCTTGAAGCTCTTGAAGTTGATATCTCATTTCAGAGATTTTAATGAAGTAGGGAGCTATTCCTTCCTTTGTTATCTTCATCTTATATAATTCATTCCTCAAAGATATTACTTCTCTGGTGGTGGATACCGAGAATAGCTTTACTAGATTATCATAAATTTCTTTTAATGTATCAAACATAGGGAATGTGAAAGCCTTTGATTGATTCAATCATAATCATTTGAGTGCTTGTCTCATCCTTATTGTACTTGGCTAAGGTTTGAGTCTGATCCTTAGCAGGGATAGTGATATTCCCTTTGATATGCTCTAGGAGTTCATTTTCCTTGAGTAGTAGATCAGTTCTCTTCTCCCATGCAAGAAAGTTATTAGTACCTACCAATTTATTGCTTTTCTTGGAAAAAGACAATGATGTATATTCAGAATGGGACATGTACTTACTTGATATATTTTTGAGATGTAATGGAAGTGCTTCTCCATGAAGGCTTGATGGATTGTCTTCCCTAGATCTTAATGTTCTTCAAGCTTCCTTCTTCAAGTGGACTTGCTTGATGATGAATTGTAGCATGATGAAGGTCTTGCTTCAATCTACTCTTCTTTGTAGGTGCTTTTATGTAAGGCTCTTGTTCTAGCTTTGTAGACCTACTTGGTGTATGATGGATTGTAGATCCTTCTTGTCCTTGAAGTGGTTGAGACTTCTATGATTGATGCTTTAAATTTGTAGATGCTTCATTTGATGAGTGTTCTTGAGTTTCCCTTTCCTTGATGTGTCACTTACACTCTGATACCATGTTGAAGAATCTAGGGCAAAGTAGTGTTGTGATGATTCTTTGTTACTTGATAACAATTTGTGGAGTCTTTTTAATTTTCTATGTATCTTATGATTCTTCTTCTTCTTATTAGTGTATATGTGTGTACTTCATCAAACTTCTACCAAAACAAAATAACAAGAACACAAAGTTTGGCTCTCTTTCAGGGACAAAACCTCTCCACTCTTGAGAGGAAACCAATTTGTAAGTTTTCCCTTATTGAAGCTTCTTATTTGAACAATTTCCAAACCTTAGATCCTTGACTAGGATATCCTTCGAGCATAAGTCAAATCCTTTTTCTACACTATAATTTCCAGCACATGGACCTCTATCTTCCAACACTTCTGCTCCATCATTCGACACTTTGTTCTTCCTTCTTGTTAAAATTGGAAACTTGTGCCAAACTCCATGTGGGTCACCTTATTCATGGCTAATAATATTTTTCCTAGATTCCTCTCATTGAGAGGTGTAGGATTGATCTAAAGATCATCCGATTCCGATAAGTATTTATGGAGATATGAATTTATTTTGATTATTGACAAATTATCAAAGTCGACCAGCAACTCATGTAGGCTCGGATGCCCAATAGACACATCTATTCAGCTTCAATGTTTGGATATAAATACAGGATGACTCATCCTCATTTGGTCACTCACTTCTCATCATATCTCTCTCTCTCTCCTACGCAGAAAGGCTCTCTCTCTCACTCGAGCCGAAACAGGTAATTCAAAGTCTTGGACTGATGCATGGTGAAGTCTTGGACTAGTGCATGACAATGTCTTGGACTAATGCGTGACGAAGTCTTGGAGTGGTGCATGATCAAGTCTTGGAGTGGTGCATAGTGAACGAATCACCGGTGGAGACTTGACGAGTTTGATCTAGGGCTTGCTGTTGCTGATATAAATCAGATCTTTGTACTATTTCTCTCTGCTAAATTATTGAAGATAAAAGAATATTTGATCAAAGGGATTCCCCATATTGGGGTTTGTCCCTGGCTAGCCACCACATCTTGTGTCTCCTGTCTTGGTTTGTTTTCTGTTGATCATTTAAATGTTCTATCTACACTTAATGTACATGTGATTGCTAATTTGTGGATAATAATAAGAAAGAAAAGTAAACTGCTCTAAGCCTATAACATACCATAACTTATCATGGTATCAGAGCTGAGGTGAAGAAAAAACCCAAGCAACATCAAGAGAAATCACCGAAGAGAAGGTTACCAAAGCTATATGAAAGAAATCATGAGGTCCTCAACACACTTCCCTACTGAAGAAAAACTCCGTGAGAAGTCTGACTATCATGGATGGAATATGTCTCTTGATCTAACAATAGAAGAACATGAAGTGTTGGACCATGTGAGAGGCGGAATTGTTGAGCCTCCATCAAATGCATCTACTGCTGCTAAGAAAAAATGGACCAAGGGAGAAGTCAAAGCAAAGAAGATCATCGAGGACTCTATCGACAAATGCTTGGTGGCCTATGTTTTTGAGTTGAACACCTCCAAGGAAATCTACGATATACTGGTGAGTTTATTTAAAATGATGCAAATCAAGTCTTGTTTCTTAGAAATAAGCTGAAGGAAAGTAAGAAGGGAAAATATGAGAGTATGTAAGCATACTTCTTAAGAATCACCGAGATCAAGAACAATCTCCTATCTATTAGGGAAGTAATTCCTGACAGGGAAATGAAACTCACCACTCTTAGAGGACTACCATCTGAATGGTATCTATTTAGGACTACTCTTCTCAACAATAACGTAATTCCTAGATTTGAGGAATTAATGGCCAGATGCATTCATGAAGAAACAAGGATGGAAGAGCAAGAAATACCCATACTTAAAGGTCATCCCTCTGCCTTTTCTTCTCATACTAAAAGAAGAAACAATTCCAGAGCTAAATTCAAAGGAAAGGCTGGACCAAAGGGTGGAAGAAAAGGACAATGTTACAATTGCAATAAAACGGGTCACTATGCAAGGGAGTGACCTAATAAAAGGGAATCACACTGGGATGATGATCAAAATCCCTCTCAAAGCAATAAAATGAATGGCAAGTCAAATGGAAGAGGTAAAAGAAGTGTCGGAAATCAAGGAAGAGGACAACCATTTAAGAAGGTAAGAAATTTAAGGTATGAATCTAACACTATTGACAATAAGCAAGATGAATATTATCTACTAGCTGCTCTATCTACTACTACTCCCCCAGACTTGTTGGGAAATTGGGTTATTGATAGTGGTACCTCAAGGCACTTCACTGGTTACAAAGAATCTCTCTATAATCTGGTAGAGAAAGAAACCAACCTAGAAATTGTTCTTGGTGACAATTCAAAATATCCCGTGAAAAGTGTAGGAAATGTCACTTTTCAACTAAATTAGGGCAATACCATCCACTTACAAGATGTATTATATGTAACTAATCTCAAAAAGAAATTGGTGTCCATTTCGGTAATGGAAGACAAAAGCTACAATGTGGTTTTTAGCGATGACAAGGTACGTGTATGGAAAAAGAACTTTAAAGATGCTTTTACTCTTGGGTTTCGAGTTGATTCATTATCAGGTTGGAAGAAGTCTGTTGGGTTTCATGACTTGTGACACATCTCTTCAGTATGATATATTGTAGTTGGATCACTCAGACATATCCAATATGATGCCTGTGAACTCTTTGAGAGGATATTTATATTACCTCACTTTTACAGATGATTATTCTCCACGGACTTGGATATATTTCTTGAAAAAGAAGCATGAAAATGTTCTCTTGGTTTCAACACTTCAAAGCCTTGATCAAGAGTCAAACCGAAAGGAAGATCAAGATCCTAAGGACTGATAATGGGACTGAATATGAATCCAATGTGTTTCATGAATTTTGCAAAGAGGCTGACATTAAGAGGGAGACCTCTACACCCTATACTCCTGAGCATAATGGTGTGGCAGTAAGGAAGAACCATACAATTATGGAAGCTATCCGTTCTATCCTCCATGATCAAAGACTTCCAAAGTTACTTATGGGCTGAAGCTGGGAACACCACTATATATGTACAAAATCGATGCCCTCATCAAGCATTGGGTTCCAAAACTCCTGAAGAAATGTTCACTGGTAAGAAACCTGATGTATCTCATTTTATAATTTTTGGAAGCCTGGTATATTTTCATGTGCCAAAAGAGAAAAGGAATAAATTGGGTGCATCTAGAAAGAAAGAAATATTTGTGGGTTATAGTGAAAATACTAAGGGCTATAGAATCTATGTAGCTAGTGAAAGGGAAGTCAAGATTAGTCATGATGTCACCTTTGATGAAGATATGGCCCTTAGCAAGGTGGAAAATCTTCCCACAATGAGGAGCACTCAAGAAGCTGACACCAGGGAACCGAAATAAAAAGAAGAGGAGACAATGCCCGATGTGGAAGAACCCCTGGATCCTATTGGTCCTCCTTCGCCTAAGCCCTCCTCTTCAAGGAAGAGGCCTTCATGGCTTAGGGGGACACTTAATAATGTTGAAGGACAAACAACACCCCGAGGAACCTTTCGTGAAAGTAAGAAACTGAATAGGTATCAGGGATACCTAACCATCATGAGCACGGGCATCCAAAATGAGCCTTCATCATTCACAGATGTCTTCAAGCATCAATTTGTTGGGTAGTGTTATATTCTTTCCACAACTAACCTACGTAGTGTACCAGGGGTTAGAGGGGGGGTGAAGCCCCCCCTTTGATGTGCCGATTGCACAACGGGGGGTTTGAGGGGGGCGGGTAGCCCCCCTCTATGGGATTCGGGGAAACGCCTCAGGAAATTTTGTTTTGGACCCTATATTAGGTTGGGTGAACCTACCTATGGTTTTCGGTCCATGGTTTTGGATGCGATGGTTTTCTGTCCATGGTATTGGATGCTTCGCCATGTATAAATATGTATTGTAACATTGAAAGGAATATAATGAAAAATCAAGCTGGTAGTCCCAGTTTTGGGATCCAGGGGAAAATCTCTGTGTATATCTATTTCATGTGTTATGCTCTCGCATTGTTTATTTTCTATGTTTTAGAATTTGTATGTAGGTAATTTTTGTATGTGGTTAAAAACTACATTTGATATCAGAGTTGCTTTGGCTTCAAGGGAACACCTTTGTTGCTGAGGGGTTTTGCTCAGGCCTATGGTAGACCCTGTTCAGTGGGAGATTTGCGGGATCAATTCTGGTGGTGAAAGAAGATGGTGAGTAGTAGAAAGATAGAGATCGAGAAATTTAATGGTACTAAACCAACAAGAGTGTTTGATGAAGAATGGAAGAAGTTGGTTGGAAGGCTAAGAGAACAATACGATTGTGTGTCTCATATTTAGTATGGCTGAATGTATCAAGGGAAGCTACAACGAAGGTTTTGTGGGACAAGTTAGGGACTTTCTAGTGAATAAATTGTTCCTAAGGAAAAAGTTGTATAACAAGAGCATATGAACGGATTTAATACTTTGGTAAGTCAGTTAGCATATGTTGATATTAAAATTTTAGATGAAGATAAGTGCATCAGCTTGGTTTGTTCTCTACCCGATTCCTGGGATAGTCTGGTTATTGCAATAGGTAGCAATGCAACTGCCTTGCATTTTTATGAAGTAGTCTGATCCTTGCTGATAGAGGAGATGAGACAGAAAAATATGGAGAGCCAAAATGGTGATGCCTTGTCTATACGAGCACGGTCCTAGAACATAAGCAAAAATAAGTCATCGAGTGGGAGATCTAAATCTAGAGAGAGATCTAAATCTCCAGGAAACTCTGTAAAGGTGGTGTGCTGGAAATGCGGAAAGGAAGGGCACTACAAAATGGACTGTAAATCTAAAGCTCCTAATAAAGGAAAGGGATTTGATGATTCTCCTTTTGTAGAGGCGAAAACCACCTCAGATGAAGGTGGGGATGTGTACTTGGCTTCTTCAAGTATACATGTAGATCATGAGGCATGGTTAATTGACTCAGGTGCATCCTTTCACTTCACTCCCCATAGAGAGTGGTTCTGTGAGTATGATAAATACGATGGTGGTGATGTCTTCTTAGGGGATGATAGGAAGGCTAGAATCATTGGTTGCAGAAAATTAAAGTTGAAGTTGCAAGGTGGAAGGGTTAGAACACTTTCAGGTGTTCTACATATTCCTACATTATACAGAAATATGATTTCTGTAAGCAAGTTGGATGATGCGGGTGTAAAAACAGTGTTCGAGAAAGATACCTGCAAGATGGTTCGGCGGGCACTGGTATTGATGGGAGGAGTTTAGATGGGAACTTTCTACAAGCTGCAAGGTAGCATTGTTGTTGATGGGTGAAACAGTTATGTGGTTCCTGAAAGTGGAGCAGAAAATCTAGTGGTCTTTGGAGAGAAGACCATGCTTTGGCATCAAAGGCTTGGTCATATTGGAGAGAAGGGCCTTCGAATGCTTCATGGTAAAGGTATGGCATAAGGTATGAGTAATAGCTCTCTGGATTTTGATTTCTGTGAAAATTGTGTATATGTGAAGTAGAATCGGGTGAGTTTCCCCTTTGGTGGTAAGAGGGTGAAACATATATTAGAGCTTGTGCATAGTGATGTGTTTGGACCTGTGAAAGTTCCATCACTGGGTAAGTCTGTGTACTATGTATCATTTATAGATGGCTTCTCAATGAATACATGGATATATTTCTTTAAGAATAAATATGAAGTCTTTGACAGGTTTAAAGAATTCAAGGCTATGGTGGAAAACCAAACAGAGAAAAGGATAAAGTAACTGAGGATAGATAACGGTGGAGAGTTTTGCAGTAAGGATTTTGAAGAATTCTATAAGAAGTGTGGTATAGCATGGTAGAAAACTACTCCATATACACCTCAGCAAAATGGAGTTGCAGAAAGAATGAAAAAGACGTTGATGGAAAGGGCAAGAAGCATGCTTAGTGGTGTCGAGTTAGGATAGGAAACCTGCGCAGAGGCAGTGGAGGCAACATGTTACCTAGTCAATAGATCACCTTCATCAGTGTTGGAGGATAATACTCTACAAGAGGTATGGACTGGTAAGAAACCCTCTCTTTCACATCTTAGGGTATTTGGATGTGATGCATATGTACATTTTCCAAAGGAGAAATGAACCAAGTTGGATAGTACATCTGAAAAAGTGCATCTTTATTGGGTATAAGGATGGTTTAAAGGCTTATAAGCTTTGGAACCCAACAACAAGGAAGGTTGTTTACATATGAGTTGTGGTGTTTAGAGAGGTGAAAGATGTTATTAAACATGAAGTCCAACCAAAGGAACCTGAGAAGATAGAGTTTGAGCTAAAGGATGAAGAATCATTCTCTACAGCAGAGGAGGAATCAGAAGATGAAGAGCCACAAACTCTGGGTGTAAGAAGATTAGTTTGAGAAAGAAGGCAGCCAAAAAGGTATAGTCCATCTGCTTTCTGTTCAAATTTTCCTTTATCTATTATTGATGATGATCCCAAAACTGTAAAGGAAGTGGTAGATTCAACGGATGGAAAAATCTGAAAAGAGGCTATGGTTGATGAAATGACATCTTTGCACAAAAATGACGCTTGGGATCTGGTGGAGTTACCGGCAGGAAGGAAACCCATTGGCAACAAATGGGTGTTCAAGAAGAAGACAAATGCAGTAGGAAAGGTGGAGAAATACAAAGTTTGGTTTGTAGCAAAAGGTTATTCCCAAGTGTTGGGAATTGATTTTGGTGATCTTTTTTCTCCTGTTGCCAAGGTATCTTCTATTAGATTACTTTTATTTGTTGCTATTGCTTTTGATTTTGAGGTAGAACAGATAGATGTGAAGACAAAATTTCTTCATGGGGATCTGGAAGAGGAGATCTACATGAAGCAACCTGAAGGCTTTGTAGTGAAGGGTAATAAATAACTGGTATGAAAGTTAAAGAAGTCTCTGTATGGGTTAAAATTTTCACAAAGGATGTGGTATCAGAAATTTGATACATTTATTTGGGGACTTGGCTTCACTAGAAGCAAAGCAGATCGCTCTGTGTATTTTAAATTAATTGGTGACCGTGCTATTTATTTGGTCTTGTATGTGGATGATATGTTGCTGGTTGGAAATGACAAAGAAATTATCTAGGATTTGAAGACCCAATTGTCCTCCAAATTCAACATGAAAGATCTTGGTGCAACAAACTATATTTTGGGCATGGAAAGTAAAAGAGATTGGGCAAAGAGGAAGCTCTGGTTAAACCAAAGGAAGTATGTCAAGACAATACTGTAGAGGTTTGATATGCAGGGTGGTAAACTGGTGAAGGTTCTTATTCATGTAGGTGTAAAGCTATCTGCTAAACAGTGTCCCAAGACACAAGAAGAGGAAGAGGATATGTCCTATGTTCCATATGCAAGTGCAGTCAGTACCCTGATGTATGAAATGGTCTATACCAGACCAGACAATGCACATGCAGTGGGAGTATTGAGCAGGTTTATGTCAAAACCAGGGAAGGAACATTGGACAACAGTGAAGCGAGTTTTCAGGTATTTGCATGGCACTAGTGATAATGGTTTGTGCTACCAAGGAAGACGAGAATTGGATAGAGTTTTGGATATCTGTGGCTTTGTTGATGCAGACTAGGCTGGAGATTTGGATAAGAGAAGATCTACAAGTGGGTATGTCTTTAACCTATTTGGAGGAGCAGTCAGTTGGATGAGGAAGAAACAATCTATAGTGGCACTATCAACTACAAAGGCATAATACATGGTAGCCACTCATGCAAGCAAGGAAGTAGTTTGGTTGCAGAGATTGTGTTCAAGTATGGGGTTAGTACAAGGAGCTATAAGAATAGACTATAACGGCCAAAGTGCAATTTTCTTGGCAAAGAACCCTGCTTATCATTCAAAGACAAAGCACATTGATGTTCAATATCACTCTGTTGTAGGTTTTAATGCCATACAGAAATTACCTGCATACGAATTGTAAAACACAGAAAATAAACAATGTGAGAGGATAACACATAAAACACATATACACAGAGATTTTCCGCTGGATCCGAAAACTGATACTACCAGATTGATTTTTTATTATTTTCCTTTCAATGTTATAATACATATTTATACATGCCGAAGCATCCAATACCATGGACCAAAAACCATCGCGTCCAAAAAACATGTGTGAAAATCATGCAGAAAACCATAGGCGGGTCCGCCCAACCTAACATAGGGTCTAAAACCAAAATTTTCTGGGATGCTGCCCTAGACTCCATAAAGTGGGGCTACGGGTGCCCCTCAAACCCCCTGTGACCTCCCCTCCTCTAACCCCCAGTTAACTACGTGGGGTAGTCGTAGAAAGAATATAACGCATCCCAAAATTCTCCCACTTGTTGTTTTCTTTCCACAAAAGAGTTTAGTCATTTTTCCAGCCCTGAAATGCCCATTGTCTCTCTACACCAAAAGAACTTCTCAGAGCTCACAGATTTTGTCAATGCATCTGTAGTATTCTTCAAAGGGTCCACCTTTACCAACAACACCTTTTTGTCTTCTATCATATCCCTCACAAAGTGATACTAAACATCAATGTTCTTTGTCTTTGAATGATATGCAGGGTTCTTTGGCAAGAAAATTGCAGTTTGGCTGTCACAGTCTATCCTTATAGCTTCCTGTACTAACCCCATACTTGAACACAATCTCTGCAACCAAACTTCTTCCTTGTTTGCATGAGTGGTTGCCATTTATTCTGCCTCTATAGTTGATAGTGCCACTATAGATTGTTTCTTACTCATCCAAATGATTGCACCTCCAAATAGGTTAAACATATACCCACTTGTAGATCTTCTTTGATCCAAATCTCCCTCCTAGTCTGCATCAACAAAGCCATGAATATCCAACACTCTGTCCAATCTTGGTCTTCCTTGGTAGTAAAAACCGTAATCACTAGTGCCACACAAATACCTGAAAACCCTCTTCACTATTGTCCAGTGCTCCTTCCCTGGTTTTGACATAAACCTCCTCAATAGTCCCACTGCATGTGCAATGTCTGGTCTAGTATAGACCATTGCATACATTAGGCTACCGACTGCACTTGCATATGGAACACGAACATGTCCTCTTCCTCTTCTTGTGTCTTGGGACATTGTTCAATAGATAAACTCACACCTACAGGAATAGGAACCTTAACCGTTGTTTACTATCCTTCATATTAAACCTCTATAGTATTGTCTCGACATACTTCCTCTGGTTTAACCAGAGCTTCCTCTTTGCCTGATCTCTTTCAATTTCCATGCCCAAAATATAGTTTCGAGCACCAAGATCTTTCATGTTGAATTTGGAGGACAATTGAGTCTTCAAATCATGGATAATTTCTTTGTCATTTCCCACGAGCAACATATCATCCACATACAAGACCAGATAAATAACACGATCACCTATTAATTTAAAATACACACAGTGATCTGCTTTGCTTCTGGTGAAGCCGAGTCCCCATATAGATGTATCAAATTTCTCATACCACATCCTTGGTGACTATTTTAACCCATAGAGAGACTTATTTAACTTGTATACTAGTTCTTTCTTACCCTTCAATGCAAAGCCTTCAGGTTGCTTCATGTAGATTTCCTCTTCTAGATCCCATGAAGAAATGTTGTCTTTACATCCATCTATTCTACCTCAAAATCAAAAGCAGCAACAGCGAGTGAAAATAATCTAATTGTAGAAATTTCTCATTTGCCACGTTGGTTTTAAATTTCATCTTATTTCTCCAAAATAGTTAAATGCCCTTTCCCATATCCATACATTGAACAACTAGAAAATAAATTTTGTTGAAAACACAAATTCTAGAAATATTACAGAATGCTGGAAAATTCAGAAATAAATATCAGTACATACAAATAGCCATTCAACACATTTAAACACAGTGATTTTTGGTCAAGGTGACCCTGGAAAAACCCTCTACAACTCTTGGGGAAAAATAGTTTGGAAGCTCCTTATTTCTGGAAAATGCTTTTTTACAGTGAGAGAAATATTCAGCAAAAAATCAGCAAGCAAAATTTTACAACCTGTCTCATTTTTCATGCCTCACAGCCAACTGAAAAAACCTGCAAACAGCAAAACATAACAACAATAAATGTTGTACGACCTCCTCGATTTTTGTGCCCAAATTTCAACCTTAAATGCTGTTGTACAGACTGCTTAGAAAAATGTGCAAGCTGCCATAAATGTTGTTGTACGGTTTTCCTTGATTTATGTGCAGAAAAACAGCAGTACAGCTATATGGATTTCTGCCTAGAAATGCATGCCAAGATACAACCACTTTTTGTACAGATTTTTGCTCCTCGATTTTTGTGCACTTGCTGTACACCCTCCTTAGAATCTGAACCAAAACTGCTGTATGGCCTTTCTAGAAAATCGTGCCCAATATCTACCTTTCACTGTGTGCTAACTCAGCTGAATGGACTTGCTGAAACGCTGCCGTGGAATGTTAGCCAAGCTACTGCCTCCTTCTCCTCCCTGTCCAGAAATCTCCCTTGCTCTCTTGCTCTCCTTCTCTCAATCTGCACATGAAAGAATGAATGACCTTTTCCTCATTTTCCTCCTTTAATCTAACCCTAAGTGACTTTTGTGGAATTCCTAAATCCAATGGCTGAAATAGATTGAGATATAGGGCTGAGATTAAATGCTCATTTAAATCTCACTTTCTATCTTTTAATTCACCCCACTTTAATAAAGACCCACTTAGTCATTTATGTCCAAAGTCACTATTTCTTTCTAATTTTACGTTGAATTTATTAAAGTCACTTTAAAATTAGACTTTAGTAACTTTATCACTTAAAGTCACTTTTAAATTAGATTTGACTTTATAAAAATTATAAAGTCACTTTAGGAGAAAAATTAAATTCTTTTGGACACTTTTCCCTAGGCCAAAGATCAAAGCCTTAGGGAACCACCTGTCCTCCGGTACCAAATTTCAACACTCCCTCTTACCGAGGAAGGTGTTCCTCACCACACCCATCTTGTCTCTGAAGTAGACATGCTTGCCCCATGGTAAGGCTTTGTAAGAATATCTGCAACCTGCTCATCAGTGGGAATATACTCAAGCTTCACAGCTCCCTTCTGAACATAGTCTCTGATGAAGTGATATTTGATCCCAATATGCTTTGTCTTGTCATGAAATACTAGATTCTTCGTGAGTTTAATGCAACTCTAATTATCATAGTAAATCACTGAAGGTCTCAATGGCTGACCAAATAAGCCAAACAACATCTTGCGAAGCCAGATGGCCTCACAACTAGCTAGGCTGGCTGCCATATAATCTGCTTCCACTGAACTCAATGCTACTGAATGCTGCTTCCGGCTAAACCATGACACTACTGCCGAACCCAACCCAAAAAAACATCTTGAAGTGCTCTTCCTATCAGAAGCACAACCTGCCCAATCAGAATCAGTATAACATGCCAATCTCACTCCACCCCCTGCTTGTAGTCCAGACCATAATCCACTGTCCCCTGCAAGTACCGCAAAATGTGTTTTGCAGCCACTAGTGAATGTTCCTAGGATCACACGTAAACTGACTCATCGTGTTGACTGCAAAATAAATATCTAGTGTAGTTTTGACCAAATACATCAAGGAACCAATCAACTGCCTGTACAATGTGGGATCCACCAACTCGAAATCCAAAGCATGAAGCTTCTTCCAGTTGGTGATCATCGGTGTTGACATGGGTTTACAATCCTCCATGTGGAATCTGACAAGGATGTCCATAATATACTTCCCCTGCCCCAAGAAGAAATACCCCTCCTCTTTCCACACCTCCAAACCCAAAAAGTAATGCATCAAGACGATGTCCTTCATCTCAAACTTCACCACAAGATCTCTCTTGCAGTGCTCTATGAGTCTCTCTGCACCTGTAATGAGCAAGTCATCCACATACACACCAGAATGAGAGACTCCTCACCTATCACAATATAGTAAAGGTTCAGATTTGCCTCACTCTTTGTGAAACCCATCCCCTACAAGTATGTATCCATCCTAGAGTACCAAGCTCTAGGAGATTGCTTCAGGCCATAAAGAGCCTTCTTCAGTCTGCACACATGGGACTCCTTCCCATGCACCTCAAATCCCTGTGGATGCTCAATGTACACCTCCTTCTGTATGAAGCCATTGAGAAATGTAGTCTTCACATCCATCTGGTGGATCTTCTAACCCATCTCTGATGCTATCAATTAATGGAGCGGATCGAAGTATATCGAGCCACGGGAGCAAAGGTCTCCTCATAATCAACTCCCTCTACCTGAGAGTACCCTCTAGCCACAAACCTCGCTTTGAATTTCTCAATGCTACCATTTGCAGCATACTTTACCTTGTAAAGCCATCTGTAAGTAACCACAGATTTTCCCTCACGCCTTGGAACCACCTCCCAAACATCATTCTTCATGATAGAAGAATACTCCTCTTGTATGGCCTCTCTCCAGACCTGCTGGCTAGCTACCTCCTCATAGCTAGAAGGCTTAGAGTCAAGGATGCAGGTAGCCATTGCCATATAGCTACAAAACCTCTCAGGTGGTCTACTCTCTTTGACCAGCCTCTTAGGCTCAGCAATAGATGTGGCATCTCTCAAGGTGTCCTGAAGCCACTTGGGCTTCCTCTTCCCTGAGCATACTTCTTCCATTAGAGAATGAAACTCCTCCTCCTCATCATCAGGAGCCTGAACTCCTGATTGTCTGTCTGTTGTCTTCTTGCCTGCACCTGAACCTATAGAAGCTGAGGTACCATGTGAACTGTCCATCAGTGGACTCCCTAGTGAACTACTCTGTGGATTGCTCTGCATGCTTCCCGGAGCACCACCCCTCTCGCTCGGCGAGCGACTGCTCATTGACGGACGTGACATCATCCTAGATGTACCTCCAGATCCTCCTAATCCCTTCCCATTGGATCCCTACGATTGACTCAACTACTGCTGAGGGTCTGGCTGATCCAGATACTCTAACTCTCGTGACCTCCTAAAGGCCCTATCCTCCAAGAACTTCACATCCAGCCTGACAGCAACTTTCCTCTATGCAGGAATGTAAATTCGAAAGGCCTTTGAGGTCTCACTGTAGCCCACAAAGATACCCTTCTCTACGGTGGGCTCTAGTTTGGTCCTCTTCTCCTTGGGTATGTAGGAGTATGTAATGCATCCAAAGATACGAAGATGAACAATATCATGCTTCTTCCTAGAAAAAGCCTCCTCCAGAGTCATGTGCCCCAAGGCATGATGCCAACTTTTGTTTTGCAAATAAAAAGCTGTGTTGCAGGCCTCTGCCCACAAGAACAATGGCAACCCCTGATCATGTAACATGGCTTTGGTAGCCCCTCCGATGGATTTGTTCTTCCTCTCTGCAACCCCGTTCTTCTAGGGGTTGTAAGGAACAATGAAATCCATCCTAATCACTGCCTCCGCACAATAGTCAACAAACTTTCCAAGGGTGTACTCTCCCCCATTGTTCAACCTTAGGGACTTGATCTTCCGACTTGTCTGTGTTTCCACAAGAGCTATAAACTCCTAAAACCGCTTGAAGACCTCACTCTTAGTCTTCAAGAAATAAATCAAGGTCCTCCTGGAGCGATGATAAATGAATAAAACATAGTACTCATATCCACTCAAGGAAACATGAGACATCCGACCGCTCACATTGGAATGAATCAAATAAAGTGTCCCAATCGCTCCGTTGTCACTGTTAGGAAAAGGGGATTGGCAAACTTGCCCATCACACATCCTCTGTAAGTATCAAAGTGATTAGTACTGAAATCTGGCACACCTGTAGTGATCTCCTGCAAGGTCCTCAAGGCTCCATGATACATATGCCCCATCCTACGGTGCCAAATATCACACAACTCAGAACTGCTAGCTCTACTATTGGTACTACTGCTCAATGCCAAAAGGGACTGGAATGCAAGATTGTACACCTTTGCATGGCGTACAACTATCACTCTAGCTGAATCAGCTAGAGTGCCCCTGGGATACATCAACACCTTTCCTCCATTGAACAATACCTCATATCCTCTGTCCTCCAAAGTTGAGACGGATATGAGGTTCTTCCTCATCCTTGACACATAAAGAACATTTGACACCTTCAAGGGAGGTTTGGACACCCTCTGAAATGTCAGTCTCCCCACACCGACTGCTCTAACAACTCTGTCATCACCGAGTACTACCTCCTATCAGTTGCACTCTCTGAAAGCTCTGAGAAGTACTCACAGACTTCTGTCATGTGATGTGAATCCCCACTGTACACATACCAGATACTCGACAATGCTCCGCTAATTGAGGGAAAAGCATGCTCGCTCTGAACTTGTGTGGTAGGTGATCCTGCATTAGAGGACTCACATGTAGTGAACCCAAACTCCCGGTCAAAATGATCTGCAAAGTCCTTAAACTTTGTTGAAGTTGCCACACTTTGGTTCTTCCCCTTCTTCTTCTTCTTCTTCTCTGGACACACAACTGCATAGTGTCCCCTTTTTTGACAATTCCAACACTTCACCTTGGAATAGTCCTTCTGTGTGTTACCCTGTTTACCTTTACCTTTGCCTTTGCCCCCACCATTGCTTGTGGAACCCCGCTTCTTCCCTTTGCCTTTATTACCTCCTGCTAACAGTGCTACATCCTCATCCTACTGAACTGGCTTGGCTACCCCAAGCTGACCTTTCCTGATCTCTTTCTGAATGCAATCATCCCAAAACCTCTCCCATGTGGGAAGGGTCTCACGTGCACAAACCCCATCAACAAAGTTCATCAACGAACGGGGGAGGCCATTCGCTACAATCTGCACCAACTCAGTGGGTGGAATGACCTCTCCAGCTGCTGCCAACTCATCTCTCACATTAGTAATCTTTGTGAGATATCCAGTTGCACTATCATTACCCAACTTAATTGTCTTCAGCTTCTCCTTTAGGACCATTTTCCGGTTCTCATTGGTACTTTGGTAGAGATTGGACAATGTTGTCCACATCTCATGGGCATTTTTCTTTCCCCTGACATGAGGAATGCAATGGTCTTTGACTCCGTCTAGAATCAATCTCTTACCCTTGTTGTTCTTTTTATTATATTCAGCCAACTGAGAAGCATCAGTAGGTACACCAACAGGGTTCTATGTGGTATGCACCATAATGTCCCAGACTTTTGCCTCCTCAAAGATACTCTGCATTCTCTCCTTCCAAACGCTGTAATTGTTATGCCCATCCAACCTATCCTCCACCCTCAATCCCAATGACATCCTGCTATTCTAAAACTGAAAAATAACACTGTTGTAGTAAAGATAAAACTGTTGTTTGTGAAAAAACAACAATTTGCTGAGTGAAAAATCAGTAGGCTATAATTTTCCTCCTTGCTGTCCCAAACTGTACTTCAGCACTCAAGCTCTGATACCATGTAGAAATTTCTCATTTCCCACCCTAGTTTTCAGTTTCACCTTATTTCTCCAAAATAGTTAAATGCCCTTTCCCATATCCATACGTTCAACAACTGGAAAGTAAATTTTGCTAAAAACACAAATTCTGGAAATATTATAGAATGCTAGAAAATGCAGAATAAATATCAGCACATACAAACAACCATTCAACACATTTAAACATCGTGATTTTTGGTCAAGGTGACCCTAGAAAAACCCCCTACAACTCTTTGGAAAAGCCAGTTCGAAAGCTCCTTATTTCTGGAAAATGCTTTTTTACAGTGAGAGAAATATTAAGCAAAAAATCAACAAGCAAACTTTTACAACTTATTTCGTTTTCCGTGCTTCACAGCCAATTGGAAAAACTTGCAAACAAAAAAACATAATAATAATAATGATGTACGACCTCCTCGATTTTTGTGCCCAAATTTAAGCCTTAAATGCTGCTGTACGAACTACCTAGAAAAGTGTGCAAGCTACCATAAATGTTTTTGTACATTTTCCTTGATTTCTGTGCAGAAAAACAACAGTACAGTTGTACATATTTCTACCTAGAAATGCATGCCAAGGTACAACCACTTGCTGTACGGATTTCTGCTCAATTTCTATGCACTTGCTATACGGCCTCCTTGGAATCTGAACCAAAACTGCTGTACGACCTTTCTAGAAAATCATGCCCAATATCTGCCTTTCACTGTGTGCTAACTCAACTATATGGACTCGCTGAAATGCTGCCTTGGAATGTGTGCCAAGCTATTGCCTCCTTCTCCTCCCTGTCCAAGAATCTCCCTTTCTCTCTTGCTCTCCTTCTCTCAATCTGCTGATGAAAGAATGAATGACCTTTTCCTCCTTTAATCTAACCCTAAGTGACTTTTGGGGAATTCCTAAATCCAATGGCTGAAATAGATTGAGATCTAGGGCTGAGATTAAATGCTCATTTAAATCTCACTTTCTATTTTTTAATTCACCCCACTTTAATAAAGACCCACTTAGTCATTTACGTCCAAAGTCACTTTTCCTTTCTAATTTTACATTGACTTTATTAAAGTCACTTTAACATTAGACTTTAGTAACTTTATCACTTAAAGTCACTTTTAAATTAGATTTGACTTTATAAAAAATATAAAGTCACTTTAGGAGAAAAATTAAATTCTTTTGGACGCTTTTCCCTAGGGTAAAGATCAAAGCCTTAGGGAACCACCTGCCCTTTGGTACCAAATTTCAACAATAATAGAAGTTACCTTGGCAACAGGAGAACAAATATCACCAAAATCAATTCCCGACACCTGCGAATAACTTTTTGCTACCAACCGAGCTTTGTATTTCTCCACTTTTCCTTCTGAATTTGTCTTCTTTATGAACACCCATTTGCAGCCAATGGGTTTCCTTCCAGCCGACAACTCCACCAGATCCCAAGCCTCATTTTTGTGCAAAGATACCATTTCATCAACCATGGCCTCTTTCTAGAGTTTTCCATCCTCTGAATCCACTGCTTCCTTCATAGTTCTCGGATCATCATCAGTAACAGACAAAGCAAAGTTTAAACAGAAAGCAGATGGACTATACCTTTTTGGCTGCCTTCTTTCTCGAGCTGATCTTCTCACAGCTGGAGTTTGTGGCTCTTCATCTTCTGATTCCTCCTCTGCTACAGAGTCTGATTCTTCCTCCTTTAGTCCAAACTCTATCTTCACAGGTTCCTTTGGTTGGACTTCATGTTTAATAACATCTTTCACCTCTCTGAACACCACATCTCGACTGTACACAACCTTCCTTGTTACTGGGTTCCAAAGCTTATAACCCTTTAAACCATCCTTATACCCAATAAAGATGCACTTTCAGATTTACTATCCAACTTGGTTCGTTTCTCCTTTGGAACATGTACATATGCATCACATCCAAATACCCTCAGATGTGAAAGAGAGGGTTTCTTACCAGTCCATACTTCTTGTGGAGTCTTATCCTCCAACGCTGAAGAAGGTGACCTGTTGACCAGGTAACATGCAGTATCCACCGCCTCTGCCCAGAATTCCTTTCCTAACCTGACACCACTGAGCATGCTTCTTGCCCTTTCCATCAACGTCTTGTTCATTCTTTCTGCCACTCCATTTT